>PVHY01015456.1:0-35964 GCA_004024945.1 Uropsilus gracilis
AAAAACATCAAATAGTGCCTTTGCTTTGGAGGCCTAGGAATAAAAAAACTGATGATAGAAACCATGAAAAATTCACAGATAACTTTATAACACCCCACACAGAACTGGTATCATGGGGAATTCCACAGACTGATTTGGGGTAAGAGAAGTAGATGAACGACATATGGGCTATGACATTATTCTACTCTGAAACTGAGCTAGAAGCACATTCACAATTGCAAGACCACTCTGGCTCAAGGTACAACAACAATGGATTTATTTAACAAACAAGAAACAGCATCTTAAGGACACAGGTGGTCAGTTCCTGTACCCCAGATAGTGTTAACAATGTCCAGCAGTCCCAAGCCAAAGGTCACTCATTCAAGATGGTGCTTTCCTGTCATTAAGGACCTGGAACTCCTGGCAATCAACAAGATGCCAGCCAGGATCCAGTTCATCACAGCTGGAGGTGCCCACAGGTAGGCACAGCCATAGTCTGAAGATCGGGGTGGGCAGCTCCAGATGCTGGGCCAGACAGCAATACACACAGAGCACTGGGAAGCATGGTACCAGGCAGTCTTTATGAGTTGTTGGCCACATCAACACAAACAGCACTTTGAGATACTAGACCTGGGGCCTTTGGGGCTCTTTTCAGGTGTGGGTAGCAGAAGGTCCCAAGGCAGGTGGCTTGCCTGGTGACTGCAAAACTCTTCTCTCTTCATAGATCTGCTGCTGGATGTTTCTTCAGAGGTCAGGAACAGAGTGAGAGAAGTCTAGGTATCTTGGTGGCTCCAGCTGGCTCCTACCCAGCCTTTTTATCATCCTTCAGGGTCCCCTACCCTAGTGGATACCTGCCTATTTGGACCACTTTCAATGAAATGCTAAATGACTGGGCAGTTTTAGGGCCAATGGGCCCATCTGGCACTGAATAAACCATGAGCTAATGAGCACAATTGGTGTATTTAGCTCCCACCTCGTTGGTCCACTCTACCAAGCAGGCACCGCTCCCTGTGGAAAGGACTGTACCCAGTCTTTGTGGAGCTGTCCCACAGCCTCCTGCTACGAGGCAGCACTCTAGGCAGCCAATGGGAAACTCCCACTCAGGCTTCATGCTCAAAACCAGACTAGGGCCTGAGAGAGAAGTTGCCCATAGGCAGCAACTTCTGTCACTGGTAAGCAAGATGGGGACAGGGGAGAGAAGCGCCAGATGTGTCCACTTAAGGGGCCAGTGGGAAAATGCCAGTCTTGTACCACAGTTCAAACTGCAGGGCCCCAGTTTCAGATCCAAAAGAATTCTTCCCTTTTTACCACTCACAAAATTGGCATCTTGGATTCAGCTTTAATAAATGCAATGATATATCAAAAATTATAGCACACTAGAAATCAGAACCGTAACAAAGAAAGATTTTAAAGACCCACAAGATGGCCATTAGAAGCAATAGTTTCTCTCCTCTATTTCAAGTAGTTTACACATAGTCTTTGGAGGCCAGAGAAGTGATTTTCCTTCTTAGCCACTCTAAGTTGTCTTCCTCTCCATTGTCCTTCCAAAGCATTAGTCAAAATAATACAAATGCTTTCTTTCCAGCATTATTAAACATGCGAATATTAAATGTGCTTCTCTTCCTCACAGCAATTTCACCCCATACTTTACTTTACTCACAAAAATTCAAATATATGTGCACATAAACTCACGGCCGCAGAGTTTATAACAGTAAAAAACTGAAAGTAACCCATGGACTGAAGAGTGGATATATGTTGTCTTACAGAGGACTGTATATGCCTTAAATTGGTTTTGCAGTACTAGATTTGTTGACAAATACAACCATATCAGAGGGAGAGTAAACTTTTAAATTATGTAAAAATCTGTAGTTTGATTCCACTTCTATATAATTGTCTACTTTTGATATATGTGTGGCTTAGTTTGTGGGGAAAAAGTACTTTGAATATACTTCAAAATACAGAATTCCCAATAGGTTTTGGAGTATTCTTAAACTTTTCTATGTAGCTCCAATTTCTAAATATTAATTTAGCATATTTCTAGTCATAGATATAATTAAACTGCTCTTATTTGGAGAGAAATATGAAAACTATGTATTAGCTATCAGCTTCCAATCCACCTAGAACTCTATCTCAATAGAAAAACAAAGTGGCATTAGTTAATACAGCAAAATATTTCTCTCAGATCAGGTCTGTCTACAGTTTCCAAACTGAAAATTTTACCTGGTCACTAGTTAGATACTGTTCAATGAAAATAATGAGAAAGATGTAGAAGTGCAGTGGAAGTTGATTTATTCTTTGACAAGTGTTCACATCAGACTCCCACATTCAAATGTGAAGGTGGATTTGAGAGAGGGAAGACATAAATCCATTTCAATAAAAACTTCAGGTTTTTAACTTCTTCATGCAGAACTAAAATTCCCAAAGTGATAAGAGTTTTCAAACTCTGCTCAGATCTCTAGTTCATGTGGGCAGATGCTCTGGCATCACTAAGTCACTGGCTGTCAGATAAAGGAAAATTGAAAGCAACTCTAAACTGTATATTTGACATATATACTCCAAAAACTATCTCAGGCAAGACATTGTGAGTCAAGTTTTCCTTATTCTGAGCTTCCCTTTTGTTTTTGTTGATGTTTTGTTCAAAAAAAAAGAATTTAATAAAAGGCAGAATCAAAATACACTGTCAATCTATCAGTTCAAAAAATTGACATAAGGGCCAGAATTTAATAACTTAGATTTAAAGAACAGAAGAATGAGAGTAAACAGAAGGTAGAAAACATCAATATTTTGATGAATTTCTAGATTACAGATACCTGTTGGAACAATGCTTATCATGGGGCTATTTTACCAAGAGATATTAAATAAAGTTTGATTTCAGGACTAGCTTATCCTTTCAACATATTAGATGTTGAGTAAAAAGCTGCTGAATGATTAAGTTTTATATGTAACTTATAAATTGACTATGCCACTATAGTAAATACATCCTAAACCTCAGAGATTAAATCTAATAAAGACTCATTTCTTTTTCAAGTCTCAGTTCAATGTTGTTTGATGACTGTTTTTACAAAGTTCTCTTCCAAGCTGTGACCTTGGGATCCAGGATACTTTTATAGTTCAGATCATCATTTGGAACATGCAGTCTCCAAGGCTGACACAGGAGACAGATGAGGAAATCAAATATAGGATTTTGTTGGTAAATCTAGGAATGTTATATAGTTTACACTCATATTACTTTGCTAAACTCAGTCACTTATTTTCATGTTGCTGTAAGAAGGGCTGAGAAATGTAAGCCTCTTTGTGAAAAAAAAATTAACTTGTGAGCATGCCAGGTACTGATAATTTTTTGGCAAGATATTTTGATGGTAATCTTTCTAGATATACTACCTTGATTTCTTAAAGACAACATTAAACAGTACACTCTATTTTGTGTGATTCAAATTCATAATTGCAAGTAATTCTCACTCTTCTTAGCTAACATACAGACCTGGAAATCATGTTCCTCCTTTCCTTTCTCAGTGCCCGCACAGTTCATCATCCATATTCAAACCTAATAAGAACTCATTCATTCAACCTTTCCTTTGATCTCCACCATCAATCATCCAGTCCAAATGCTAGAATACTCTCTTCTAACAGGTCTGATTCCATTCAAACATCACCAATAATTAATCTATTCCATACACCACAACCGTATGAATATTCCTAGAATATGCTGCAACCATCACTGAAACAACAAACATTTTTATCCCAAGCTATAACAGCGGTTATCTTTCCAATTTCCTCTTCAGCACTACACTAATGTCTGAACTATGTAGCCCTCATAAGCTGAGGTGGCTACCTTTTTTATTACTTTTAATCATTTATTTAAACCATGTGCATTCTCTTTCACATAGCATCGCTCATTTCATCCTTTCTGTATGAGATACTCTCAGCATTGCCCATAATTATCTATATTCGATATAAACCTTTAACATTCTTGAACATCTGCTTAGCTTCACTCTTTTCTAGGTAGCATAAGCTGCTGTAGCAGGAACAAAACAAAATTTCAATGACTTAAAACAATAGAAATTTGCTTCTTGCTCTCATGGAGTCCAAACTGGATGTTCCCAATTGCCAAGTGACTCTTTTTCAAGTGATGACTCAAGAACCCAGTTCCTGCTTCTGATGCATCTTTAACATGTGGCATCCACTGTTGCTGCTATAGAAAGAAAAGGTACATAAAAGATCGTAAAGAGGAGGATTTTATGAGGTAAGTCTGATAATGGCATATATCATGGCTGTAATATTTCCATGGGAATTCATTTACATGATCTCCCCTGAAACTACAAGGGAGGCTGTGGGCCCTGGATCAAGTGGCAGTGGATGTCACAAGAGCACTTGGTACTCATTGTCCTGACTAGTGAGTGACTCCTTACCTGACAAAATCAAGTTCCCATAATTCCTGCCTTCTCTGAACTTTATTGTTTACATTCTGGTACCATGCAGTAACTGAGCTGTGATTTTGATTTTTTTTTTCCTTAATATATTTCCTTTCCATAGCAACTAGACCTTAGGATTCTATCTGTGGCAATTATTTCTTAGCATCCCCTAGTCTTAGGACAATGCCCAGCACACTGTGAGTTCAATACATGTTGACTGATGAGAATGATAATAATGCCCTCAGCAACCACTGACTTATGCAGTCATTTCCTTATACTCTAAGCAGCTCCAGGTGATTATAACTAGAATTGGGAATTTTGGTCCACGGTGTTTGTTTTTCGTTTTCTTGCTCTATAAGTAAACTCTTAGCTATTTGCCTTCCTCCCAGCAATTTCATTGCTGCCAGCATATGTGCTGCTTTTGATCAGTCCCACTACTCAGCCCATAATTTACTGTCTGTGATCCACTATATAGCACTTTGATATCTTAGCAAGGAGAATCTTTCTACAAATAAGATCATCATGGAACCCCACTAAAGAGAATAACAACAGCCTTTTGAACAGCACAGGACCTTGGAGAAGAGTTCCAGCACACCTCGCCATGGCCTGGGTCATAGGCGGGAGTGGAGGGCAAGGGTGAGTCCTATACCACCAGGATCTCAGGGTCTCAGGGACTCCAAGTCCAGGGATCTCAGTCTGGGGAATTCAGCCTCTGCCTTCATGTCGGCAGAAGGTGGGGATTGAGCACCTCTGCAGGGGCCATGGGCTGGGGATGGGGGATCAGTAGGCTCTGCTGCCTTCCAGGCCCAATCATAGTCCCAGTTGAGCCAGTGAAGACAGTTGAAAGTCCCCTTGGGCTGCCCTGGCCCAGAAGAAGGCCCCCAGCACACCTCTTCTGCAGCTTAGACTGCTGGCAGGGGTGCAGGAAGGGCAAGTCCCATGCCACTGGGGTTGCAGGGTAGTGGGGTCTCAGGGTCTAGGGGTCTCCACCAGCCTCCACTTCTATTTGAGGGAGGGATGGAGGCTGGGCAGAACTCCAAGGGTCTGGAGCTGAGAGAGGGGGGTTTGCAGACTCTGCCTTCTAGGCCTGGCCCTGATCCAAATCAGGCTGAGAACAGGGGCTGAGGGCTCCTCAAAAGGCCTGGCCCTCTGGGGAGCCCCCAGTAAAGGATAGGGTAAATCCTGCACCACCAGAATCTCAGGATCTCAGGGTCTAGGGGCCTTGGAGCTGGAGACCCCAGCCTCCACCCTTTCAGTGTCTGAGGGGATAGGGTGGGGCACCCAAGGGGCATGAGCTGGGAGAGGGGATTAGTGGGCCCCGCCTTCCAGCCTTGGCTCCACTGAGCCTTATCCGGCCTATGCCACCGGGACCTCAGAGTCTCAGGGGCTTTGGTTCGAGGGATCTCAGCCTGAGAAGCCAGCATCTACCTCCACGTGGGCAGGGGGTGGTACTGGACACCTCTGCTGTGGTGGTAGGGGGTCCCCCTCTGCTCTACTCCAACCTCAATAGACCTGCACTAGGAATGAAAAATCCAGTCTCTCCAGTTGTATATATTGCAGAGGAAAGAAAGTAATAACAGCCCTGGATACATTTGCCTCCTGGGTGAGACAAGCGGTGTGTGGGGAACCACTGAGACAGGACGGTGAAATCAGCGACTGAGGTCACCTGTCATAGATTACTATCTGCATCATCTCTGACACTGGGGAATCAAACCCTGAGCCCATAGTAATGTGCAACATGAAAGAGGTTCCCTCCTTTACCAATCAATGGGGGAAGAAAGGCACAATGGCTGTGGCCCCATGGCAGAACTGCTAACAGGAGAGAGGAGAGGAGCTCGACCAACCAACTGGGAAGGTCTGCCCCATGAGGTAGCAGTTGGATTCCCAAACCCAGATATCAGAACTGTCTGGCACAGAACCAACAATACATGACAGACATCAGAAAGGATCCTGAAGAAGCGAAACACATCTGCCCTACAACAATCCCTAATGTGCTCGGCCTGACTATCTGCCTCAGCTACTCCTGGAAATCCAAGCAGCCTCTAGTGTTCCTGTCTAGGAGTGCAAGTCCACACCCAGGAAAAAAAAGACATATTTCCAGAAAAAGAAAAGACCAGTGGACCAAACATGGACAACGGCTTGCTATAAGAGGAGTTGGAGTGACCAGAGCTGGGAATGGGGAAAGGGGGGTAGGGTAGGGAATAAGGGGTATGATACAACCATACAAATGTGACCCATATTGTTTGATAATTACAAAATAAAAACTTTAAAAAAGAAAAAGAAATTACTAACTGCAAAAAGAAAAGAGAGAGAGAGAGAATAACAACAAAGTATTTGGCCAGTGGCAGGGTGGACACTTCCTCCTTGAGTCTGTATGAGGCTCCAGGAAGACTCTCAGCATGCCTCCTTCCTCTCCTCTCCTTGTCACAGCACTTCTCTTAGCTCTTCGAAGTGATTTCAATGAATAAATTTGCTTAATATTTTTTTAATATTATTTACTTTTATTCTTTAGATCACAACCTTGGTAAATGGTTTTTAGGATACCTCCCCCTTCCTCCTCCCTCTGGTGGCCCCTCCATTCTCTCACACCCCACTCTTTGTTATTTGCTAGTCTGTGCTAAGTCCATTAGTCTCTTGCTTTCTGTGGCAGTGTTCTTTCATTGGGTGAGGGAAACTTTGCTAAAACCAGGCAAACCTTGCTGATGGGTTTTCAGTCTTAAGTTTCCATTGGGCAGCCAGTCTATATTTGTGGTCTGTTCATCTTTCTTGTTGCAGGCCATCTTCTCCAATCTTATCTCTGCCGTTTTGCTGCTTTACCTTATGGTTCTGGTGTCAGATTTAGGGGGTCTCCCCCCCCCCCCCGCCAGCCAGTGTCAGTGAAAAAGTGTCTCTGTGAATACAGGTATCTGTGAATGGCCATTGTGGATCATCTCCTCTGCCTCAGTTTGAAACTTTGCTGTGGGACGGATGCCCCCCATCTTTGGCCTTCCTCTCCTTTCCAGTAGTGTGGGGAGGGGGCCTTGCTCTCCTAGAAGGCATCTCCAAAATGAGGTCTTGGGTCTTCCTGAGCCAGTGAGCACATAGGTGCATTTTGTGACACTGTGTTTCTATAGTTGTTTCTCTTTTCTCACATGCACTGGTTTTATTGGTTGTCCATCTGCTGTGTCCAGCTCAGGTTTGTGGGCTGGATTTTTGCATGGTTCCTCACCCGTTCTATGATGGTGTTTGTGTTGTGCATGTTCTTACTCTTCTGAAGATTAGCTGGAGTGAGAGCAAAATGAAAGGGGCATTTCCACACACACCCCCACCCACGCGCTGGTACCGCCCTGTGTGGGGGCGGGGCCCAGATGGCAAAACATGTGCCCTTCCATGCTCCCTTTGGGCTAGGAGCAGGGAGGAATATGGCTATGCCGATCCAGGCTACAGATGGCTGCCCTGTGCAGCAGCCATCTGCTGGTGGATGGAGCTAAAAAAAAACCCACCCTGTCCTCCGTCCAGGGCTCACCAGGCTTGGGGGACTTACCCAGGGTTCTTCACCGCCTTTGCTCCCCATGGCAAGGAAGCTCTGACAGCTCAGGACGTGAGCATGCAGGCAGCCCTTAGAAGGCTGCCCACTGGTCTAATATTTCTTATAAATGAAACAAGCCTACCTCATTTTTCAGTAATTTGTTTTTGTCCCATTCAAATAAACAAAGCAAAGAAAGGGTAAAAGACAAGAGGAGAGGAATATAATCTTGAAAGCTCTGACAAATAAGAAAATATAGTTATCACAGAGATTTAAGAGAGTTTTCAGTCCTATCCCCTATTTTCCTCATGAAATTCTCTATGCCAAATAGCTCATGAAGTCTTTTCTGCATTCAGTACCATCTGGAGATAAAGACATATAGCTAACTGGGTCAAGGTGTCATCAGAGAGGAATATATTAGTAGTCATAAACATTCATTCAAGCAGCCATCAAGGAAGCACAAATATCTTTTTCTAAAAGGAATCTAATATTAAGTTGTATATTGTTCTGCAAAGGTGATCATATTTTACACATTAAAATGTATAGTAATTAAGTCAATTATTCCAAGAATACTAGGTTTACAGGTTCAGTGAAATGTTCTATGTGCCAAAATCAGTATTATTGTACATGTAAATGTTTATGGTATCTGTAATTCATAATTAATTTCTGTTCCCTTGAGCCACCATTTTATTTTTACTTTTGATGAAAGTGCCTTGACTTAAATGCTAAATGAATATAGGTTAAAACAAAGTTTAATTTAAACCCCACTGACCACTACAGAAACACATATATTGCAAAGATATTCAAATAAAGCCAAAATTCACCTTCACAAAACTTAGTCTGATTATAATAAAAGGTTTTATTGGGGGAATAGAATGGACTATTCTCTGAATTCTGTGCTATACTCCACTGACTAAGCACACTGCATTGCATGTTATTAAAATTTCATTGCAAAGATAAAAGGAGGCAAAGAGAAATACTCTATAGCTAAAAGGAACTTGGAAGTAATTGAAATTGTTCAAATGTAGTAACAGAAATGGCATTGAACTATGCTTTCAGAGAGCCAAGTTCTGGTTCTGTTTATTCAACATAATAATCTTTATGACCTTGGGCAAACCACTTTCCTTCATCTTCCCCATCAGTTAAATGAGGGCTTGAACCAAATTCCATGAAACTAAGTGCAAACCAAAAAATTCTAGCTTCTTTTCTGATCTTAAAAGAACATTCTGCCTTTAAGCAAAAAAACAACCTTCCATTACTGACTCAAGAAATTAGACTATGGGTGCCATAATGATAATAAATTATCTAATTTATTTTAATAAATTATTATTTAAAATAAATAAAATTAGACCAGTCAGTGCTGCAGATGACAGGTGATCATATTCATTTCCTAGGGTTCCTGCAGCTAAGTAGCACAAACTGAGTTGTTTAAAACAGAATAAACATGTTCTCTTCCTCCTCTGGAGGTTAACAGTCAAAATTTCAAGTTGTCAGCCTGACTTTTCTCCCTCCAAGACTGTGTGGAATCCTCCTCACCTCTTCCTGTCTTCTGGTAGTGGTCAGCAATTCTCACATTCTTCGGCTATAATTGGCATTCACTCTCTTCCTCTGTGGTGTCCAAATGACCAACATATTGGATTAAGGGTCCACATTAATCTAGTGTGACCTCATTTAATGAACTAATTGCATCTGAAATAATTGATATCCAAATTAGGACATACTGAAGTATCAGTATTAGTTTGTCAACACATTTTTTATGGAAATATAATTATTAATGGTAATGATGGGGAAATATGCCATTAAGGAAACTTGATGGTTTTAAAAGAGAAGCAATGTCATTTATAATTCAGGTCACTTACAGGACACTTACATATCTAAAATGAATCACTTCCTCTTGAATGATGATATCTTAGATGAAGAATTCTGCAACAAAGAGCTATTTATTCAGTGCAGAGAAGACATGATATAAGGTTGGTAAAACTGACTGAGACAAGGTGAAGATACTTAGAGGTGGGAGTATGTCAAGGTAGTTATGCTTCTGTGTAGGTCAGTCTCAAATTCAAAATGAGGGGTACCTCTCAGCTTTTGTCCTGCAGTTATGAAAACCATCAACCCAGCCCCACCATTTTGAGCAAGGAAAATTGTTAATAAATGCTGCACTTTCCACCTAAATTTTGATAACAAGAAATAGAGAAGAAAAACTTGGAATAGCTTGCTATGTCAGCTGGCAAGGAAGCCATCACAGACTACAGTGGTTATAACAGGAGGACTCAAGGGATAATATGCAGGTTTATGGTGATCAAATATGGAACAAATTTGTGCACCAATAACAAAAATAAATGCAATGAATTAAAATACATCAAATTCATTAAAATCCAATGTGTTTCCTGAGACTCAGAGGCAAAGCAAAAAGAAATGTAAGCAAATCTTCATATAATAATAAAAAAAAAATCCAGTGAGTTTCCAGTAACAATTAAGGGGAAGGGAACGTCCTCATTGGTCTTCTTGGAGGACGACAGAAAGCCAAATAATTATTTCAAAAATCATGCAAATGAAGAATCAAGTACTGATCATGCCTTTACTACTCAAACTGCACCCCTGTTTTAAATAAGCAATGAACAAGGAGACATTTCCCTTTAAAGAAGTACTCTAGGCAGTAAATGAAAAGGAATGATATAATATCATGATTATGCAAACTCTAAGGTACTAAAACAAGTAGGTACTGACATTAATTGTTGCTCTTTTCACGGATGGAGAGAGAGAATAAGAGAATCAGTCATTATGTCCCTGGGTCCTCTGATGAAAGATGGATAAGTAGAGCCAAATCTTTAATCTTTCCAAAATAATCAAACATAAATTAATAAAACCTCTAAATGTAATTACCAATTTGTAGAATACACAAAGGACAAAGGAACATATTGAGTTCCATCCTGGGGACTTTGTGAACATAATCCCCATGTGGAAACTTAAAGAACAAACCAAAAAAAAAAGCAAGAAAGACAAGCAGAAAGGTGAAACAATAGACTAAAAAATATAAAAAATGAATTAGAAATGAAACGAATTAGAACTGTGGCCCTCACTAGGATGCTGTTATCAAGAGGAAATATAGAAAATATTTATGATATTTACAAGACAATTGGGAATGCTAATACTGCCAGCATATTTTATGGTGTTTTAGAAGTGATAAAGATATTATGCTTGTGGTTTAAAATAATCCTTATCTTTTAAGAGTATATACTGAATATTTACAGATGAAGTGATATGGTGTCTAGGATTTGCAAAATAATATGGAATTAGAGTGAGTGAATGAGGCAGAATTAGCTATAGGTTGATGGAGGGTGGACCCATGGGTGGGGGGGGGTACGTGGGTAAGCACACAATTCTGTCTAGTTCTACAAGAATGTTTAAATTTGTTCATAGTAGAAAAACCATTGCCATTTTTTTAAGTCCATGTGTGAAGTGAAAATGACACTAAGAACTAATAAGAGGGGCTCTCTTGGAGAAGTTGGCAGTGAGGAACAACCAAATAATTACTGATTTTATGTCACAACCAGCTAAGCAAGGCTGGGCAAGTAACAAAAATTAGACCTCAGGATTTTCTAGAAACTAAGGTTAAATTTGATAATCTCGTATGCCATTTAGATGAACATCTACTGTTTTTAGAATTGTACTATATGACGAGGTAGAAAATAATCAACTGTTTTAAAGTGCTTTATAATTTATAATATAATTTCTATTTATATTGCTTCACAGTATTTACAGTAGCACTGAAAGGCAGGTAGTATTATAACTTGAAAGATGAATAAAGAGACCAAAACTAAAATCAAAATCATACAGTTCACCGGGGGGACTCAGCCAATGGCATCCCAGTTTACCAATATGAGGATCACTTAGTTCAGCCAGATAGACTCAACTAAGCTGTGTGTTCCAATACTCTCCACCTTCCCACAATTCAATTTCATTTTCTACCTCTAACAATGTTTTGTTTCATAGTCCTGACAAAGAATCTAGGAACCATAAAGACTATTTTCAATATCTTGAAAGCACATACTGTCCCAGGTACACTGAGAATACAACCGGAACAATGCTAAAACAACACTCTAAACATCAGCAAATTATATGTTCAAAATGACCCTCTACCAAAATATTAAAAAGAGAGACTGAGATATTTCATTGAACAAATGCAACTATGTGATTGAAGGTATGTTTTATTTTCCCTCTATGTATTGTTCTAAGTAAGCAACCAAATGACAACCTGTGAGCCACAAACTACTGTTTACACAAGTTAGTTGCAAAAATGTATTCTTTATATTCAAATGAAAATAAAAATTCAACAGTGTACCAATTTAAGAATGGAGTCTTCCTCCCTCACTTCCCCTCCTCCTCAATACCCCCCCCCCACCAAATCCATGCAATTGTTTCTTAGACTTTCTGAAGAGCCACTGGAAAAAACACTGCAAAAATAACCTCAACACCCTTAGCAGAAGGAGAGCAATTAAAGTACGGGAATTATACAAATTATACAAGTTTCTAGAAGACAAAAGCAGAGAAAAGGGAATTAGAAGGATATAGTAAAGTGTCTAGGATGTACCAAAATCTCACAGGCACAAAATCATCACATGGCTGCAACGATGAGAAGCTAGGTACGCTCTCACTCCCCTGAAGTGAGGCAGGGCAAAGTGATGTCCTGATCGATTACACTGAGATACCAGCCAGGACCTTACCCCATGGTAAAACCCTCATATAACATGAGCTAAATCTGGTTTAGACATATAGTTGTCAATCGCTAGTAGAAGAGGAAATAGAAAATTAAAGATACTACAGGAAAAAGTTAGCCAATAAAAGAACCAAAAATTTAACAGTGGGAAGTAAGAGATGATAACAGATAGAAAAAAGAACATACCAGGAGAGGGACAAATGGAGCATGAGAGAAAATGGTTTACATTTGGGAGCTGCAAGTATTTTAGCCAAGCTAGTTTTTATTTTTTTATTTTTTTAACTTATTTATATATAAATTTTACATCATTGTAATCCCAGGGATTCACCCCCCCACCCTCTCCACCATTCCTCCCCTTTGCCCCCTGCCTGAAGTGTATGCTTCAGTTTGGTGCTTAGCCTGCCAAGCTAACTTTTATCATGTAAAGAAAGGACGGATGAGAAATAAGGAGTCCAGAAGAGAAAGGAATAGAATCAGGAGCATTATGTCTTGCTGATACAGAGTTGGTGGTTTTTTGTTTGTTTGTTTGTTTGTTTGTTTGTTTGTTTGTTTGTTTGTTTGTTTTGAGACTAGGTCTCACTATATTGCCCGTGGAGCCACAGGCTCTTGTTGCCCGGGGTACCACGGACTCAAGGAATCCCCAGCCTCAGCTTCCCAGGTAGCTGGGATTACAGGCGCGCACCACCACACCCAGCTGTATTTTTTTGAAACTAGGTCTCGTTATGGGCCCCAGGCGGGACTCAAACCGCGATCCCTAGCCCCGGCCGCTTCATAGGCTGAAGCTTACGGCACGAGCCACTGTGCCCGGCCAGAGTTAGTCAGGGTTTAGCATCAAAAGGATCAAAAGGACAGTGCCCAATAGAGGACAACTCACTGTCTGGGTGCTCACCCATGCATGCAATTGCCAGACCACTCAGGCTCAGGAAACAACGTTGGGGTTTGTTTAACAAGTCGGGGAAACAGATACCTCAAGGCCACAGGTGAATAACTACCTTAAACTAGACAGTGCCATGGTGTCCAAATTCACAACAAAAAGCCATTTATCCAAGTGGTACTGTCCCACCAATGAGGGCCTGGAGCACGTGGCACACTGGGAAGCAGTGGGCCAGGATGCAACTCACCACAGCTGGTGATGCTAACAGGTGGAGGCCACAGTGATGATGCCACAGCCACCCACAGCTACATCTGAAGGTTGGAACGGGCAGCACCAGAAGCAGACAGGACAATCTGGGAGGCTCAGCAGTGGGAGGGAGCACCACACAATCAGGAGCAGTTAACAGCTCTCAGAGGTGAGCTGGGCACAGCATGCTGATCACCCATCAGCAGGCCTGTGCAGTTCTGGCTGGTAGTGCCAGTCAATACCTGTCACTAGGAGACAGTGGTATCAGAAACTTTCTCAGCTACTCTTTATGAATTGTTAGCCTACACCAACAACAAGCGGTGCTTTAAGACATCTGGCCTGGGATCTCTGGTACTCTTTTCTGGTGATATCAGAGGCTGGACCAGAAGGCAGGTGCAGCCAGCCTCCAGCCTTTGCAAACCTCTTTGGGTTGCTCTGAGAAACTTCTTGGCATTTCTTCTTTCTTCGCAGATCAGGGTGGTGGATGCTTCTTCTTTTCTCGAAGACCAGCAACAGTATTCCCTTCAAGAGCCTGAGAAAGTCCCAGCCTGACTCCCAGCCTGCTTTATATCCTCTTACAGGGTCCCCCACCTACAGTCTGATTGAACCATTTTCAATCCTATGATTAATGGGACCATTCACCAATCAACTCATAGCTCATACCTGATTGGTTGATGCTATGATCCAGGCACCAAACCCATAGCCTCTCTACTGCCTGCAGCTGGAGCCACTGCATTGGTCCTGGTCCTGTGGGGCCCTGTGCTCCTCCCTGCAGCCCTAAGCCAGGGGCTGCCAGCCAGCAGTATCGTAGGGAACCACTGCTGCCCACCATCACTGCCTGAACTCTGCATCAAAATTACCTATAGGGAGTTTTAATAATCATGCTTCTGAGCCTCAGACTTTCAAAGTATGTGTAAAATGAGATTAAAATGTTTGCATTTCTAATCAGTTTCCAGGTGATGCCAATGCTGATGGTTCGGGGATCACACTTTGAGAATCACTGGTCTACAGGGGGAAAAAATGTGTTTCAGAGTATACAAAAAATTAACAATATTGGTTGATGACTAATTGGGTAAAGATATTGGGGGAAAAAACTGTCACTATTCCCAACTTTCTACCTTGGACAATTGGAAGATTGTGGTGTCAGTCAACAATGTAGGCAATACCGAGAAGATAATTAAATGAGGTAGATTAATAGTGAATATAAAGATATTCATTTAAGCACATATCAACTTGATGTTCACATTGGACTTTCCAATGGAATTGTACAAAAGGCAAGCTGTATATAGTTCTAGATGTGAAAATGGTGATAATAGGTTAAAATAACAAATGCATGAATCATTAGACTATAGGTAATAATTATAGTCAAAGGAATAAATATGATTCCCCAAGGTCAAAAGAGAGTGATAGGGGGCACCAACCCCCTTGGGTGTCATTGTCTCTTGTTTAAGATTGCAGATTTCAAGGAAGATATGCTAAAATGTGAGAATGCCCTTAATTAGAATTTCCTTTCAGAAAGATACACGGGAAAGGAAGAAGTAAAACAGGTTTTTTTTCTTTGTAATGTAATAATTCAGGAGTTGTTCCTGGAAGGCAGGAGAATAGAAAGAATATATCCTGGAAGGCAGGAAAATAGAAAGAATATATAAAGAGGTTTGAAACAAAGAGAGGGAGGAAAGATAGGGATTCAGATTCAAATTCAGATTTGGTTTCTGCCATTTAGTGGAATGAAAATGTGAGCCATGTGAGCTTGGCCATGTGGCCAAGGCCTGGGTTCTGAAGCTTTTGGTGGGCCCAGGCTAGGAGCATGTGTGTTAAAGGAAGTTAAGGAGTTTACAGATTTGAACTCTGTGTTGGAGTTTATTTTGCTGAGTTTGACTTGTGTCTGGAAGGGGCTGTGCAAAAGTCAGGCCTGAAAAAAAGAAAGTGAACTTTTGTGGTTCCAGTTACCATGGAGATTCTACTACCTGGAGATTCTACTACCTGGATTCTACAAGGAAAAGATGCCATGGAGGAGCTGGAGCATGCCAAAGGAACACGCCAAAGGAAGATGTCTTCGAGCATCTAGAGATGAACTCTGACTGACTGGACGTTGGTGAGATGATCAGGACTGAGAGACTGAGGATTTTTAGGCAATCTAGGAAAGGACTTTGGACAATGTTGAGAAAGGTTTTGGACAATGTTAAAGTAATCGGACTTTTATTTACATGTTTCTTTTGTAGTAATTAGGAAATCACTTTGTTAGAAATAAATTAGTTTGCTCTGAGAGTCTTGCTTTGACTTGGGATTTTGGTTGAGAAGGCTGGGGATGGTGGAAAGAACCCATGGAAAGTTTAAAAGAGGGTAAATTGAGGCAAATTAATCTAAAGTTTAAACTGTTTCTAAGTTTTTCTTTTTAGGTCTGAAAGAGGGGAAAAGAGCTGAGAGAAGCTGGTAGCTAATTTTTGCATACCAATAGTAGGTGAACAGTTAAGAAGAGCTGAGAGAAGCTGGTAGCTTATTTTTTGCATACCATCATAGATGAACAGTGAAAATGCTAATGAACTGCTTCTAGCCTGCTTCCTAGGGAGAAGCAGGCATAGGTGTTCCAAGTTCAAGGCAAAAGTCTTTTTATTTTCTTTTCACCCGATTTCAAGAGGGGAAAATCTTGAGGAACATAAAATTAAAAATGAAAGAAACTCATTCAAATGAGATAAACAAGAGGTAAAAGTTCATCATTACACTATTTTGTAATGCAGAATATTAAAAATAATCCAGCAGACATCAATATGGCATAGGTCAAACAAATTGTGGCATTCTATATCCTATCTAAATAGGATCTTTACAGCTATAAAAGAAATAGAATGAGTAAATATGCTAATGACTGATTAAAAATGATGCTCTAGATATACAATATTGTTAAGTAAAAAATAAAACAATGTACATAATAGTATGTTTAATTTGCTATCAATTATATAAAAAGGGGGAAAATATACCCAAAAAAACAAGTCTGTGTGTGTGCAGGTGCTCATCCTGGTATATGCACAAAATATCTCCAGAAAGATACACAAGATATTTGAAACCTCAAGGAAAACATTGTAGGGAACCTGGTAATTAAAAGAAAGAAAATTCATTGCATAATTCGAACTTAAATGTTGGAACGTCCTGTCAGTCACTGGGTATAGACCTGACGTTAAGATGGAAACATCAGAGCTTGATTTCATAGTGACCCAACAATATCCTGAAACTTTTCCCATAGGAAAGAGAATTCATTTTGAAGGCTGTCAAAAGTAGCTCAAGAATCATATATTTACCATGGCAAATTGCTCACTGTCATTCTACTATGACTTTAAACACCCATGTCATGCAAGATATGTGAACTTTTGAAAATATTCTTGGGTTCTGTATTTTCTGGAAGATCACATAGAGATTCACAGCTAGGGCAAACTTGTGGATTTTGAAAAATTAACCAAGGTAAATTACACCTTTTAAAGTTTTTTGACAGCCCATCCGCTGGTCTCTCTTTACTACACTCCAACAGCACCCTGATATAAAAGTCAAGTTTCTTGAGGAAACAAAGTTTGTTCATCATAGTCATCATGTAGTTCATATGACACATATTTCACTGGCTACTAGCAAATTTATCAATCTACCACAAATTCCATAGAATTTTGAATTTCAGCCTCCCTCAGCAGTATCTTCTCCCCTCGCCAGCTATTCCATCAAAATATTTCTGTCATAAACATTAATTTATTTCATTTTATTTCACCTTTTAATATTCTTACATTATTATTTACTTTTGTATGATAATATTTCTCCCATTGGGTGTAGACCTCATAGTTCTCCTATCACCATATCATCATGAAGAAACATTTTTTCATATAAGTAAATGTACACTTGTCAGCACCTACTACCAAGCTCCTCACTCTCTGAAATACCTGATTTACTCATCTTTGCATTTCAAAATGATGTTCTAGCACCCTGTATATCCCAATCATTCAACACATTCACACTGACTTGGATTAAATTTCCTGCTAATATACTACCTACTCAGATAAGGCAACTCCTTAAGCCACATAAATTGAGAGTCCCTCAGAGTTATCTTTCAGGTGTTACCTCTAATCTCGTAAGGGAGATATTTTTGCCCTGGGACTTTTTGGCACCTTTCAAATGTAACCATAAATGAAGTCACTTATTCAATCCACTTATAAATCTGCTTAGACAATATACTGTCATCTAGTAAGGTCTATTCTACTTAATAGAGAATGTTAATAAACATGAAATATAGATTGATATTTTCCAAATTTGAGTTTGACCTTTAAATATGATACTCAAAATATGATACTCAAATATGATACTCAAAACAACACCAAACAAGATAGAAATTTTTCTCTGAAACTGTAGAAGGTTATTTGCAAACACTATACATGGAATCCAGGCAAGCAAAGAACTAGTCTAACTGAGTTAGTGAGGCAGGCTAGGTCCTTCCACTACTGTAATGAACCCAAGTCACAAACAGTTCTGTTTTTGCAGTTTTCAATGGTGATTTCATATATTATTTTGTTTTTTAAAAGACTCCATTTTTAGTTTGAAAGCACTTTTGTTTAAAAATGGCTTATAATGTTGCACCTCAGATCATTGCTATCATGAACATAAATATGATCAACTATATCTGCACAGAGTGAACAGGTATGGATCAGGGCAGGACATAGTGTTAGATAATAGAATATCTGCAGAAAGCATATTGCATTTTACATTCTTTCATGTGGTTGTTATTGTCATTTTAGTTACTCCTGAAAGGTCTTTACAGTGTTCTGCGGAACTCTGAACCTTGAGGGGGTCTCTGTCACATTCTATGCTCCATGAAATAGCAATTCCACCATGGAAAATCTCAAAGCAGAACACATTCTATCAAGTATCTGAGGCCACTTCTCTTTTCCAGTAACATCCCCAAAAGATTATGGAAATTCCAGATCTAAAAATGTTGAAGAATTTTTAAAAATTTTACCTTATTTAAATCAACCTCCTAACTCCAGGAAACCAACTTCAAATCTTAAGACATATTTTGCATGTATGAAAAGAGGTTCAAGTGCTACAAAAGAGAGAAAATGTCAGCACACTAAAGTAGATGAGAGAGGAGCCTTCCACTGGGAAGAGATGACAGTGAAATATGGAAGAAGGCAAAGGAAAGCCAAGCAATCAGACTGGCTTTATCTAAATTACCAAGATTCCAAAATTAATCTAGACATCCATTTCTGAACTTATCCTCAGATGAGTTTATCTCTGTTTCCCATTATTGTAACTCGATTGGGGTATTACAGTCAGAATCTATCAGTTTCATCTGATAAACTGCATTTCAACTAAGTCATTACACTGCTGGAGATATGCTATTCTGCCCTAGCCATACTCAAATAAGTTGTAGCACTACTTAATATACTGTAAATATTTCAGATCAAAACTTAAGTATGCATTCCTTACCCACCCAGGGAGTGAGCATGATCACAGAGCCATGCTGTGCATATGTCAAGTACCTTGATAGAATTATAATGGCCTGTTAATCAGAGCACAAGTTAAATGGTCCCACCACCTGCTCAACATCAACATTAATATTCTGATAAACTATTTAAAGAGAGGAGCAATGTCATCCTAAACCAACTCAAACTTTCAAAAATGAAAGACATTGGTCAGTAATTTTCTATTTCCAGATAGCATTAACAGTCAGATTTGAGCAACTTAAATCCTACATCTAAACCTAAGCACAAAAATTAATTACTGACTCCCAGGATTAAAAGTCCTGTTTTTAAAAAATTAACTACTTGAATAATTTCTCAGATTTCTCAGTACACAGGACACAGTAAATCTGTACTGTGCTACAACTGGTCATCAGGGCACACCAAATACAAGACTGGATTTCAACTCTGGGATCAAAAAGGAAACGCCATTTTAACTATCATATAGTTTAAGGTATAGTAACTTCTAGGTTCTATTTTGAACTCTGTCAATAACATTGAAGTTAGCTGTGTGACCTTGTTCAGGTCAGTCTCTAAACATCTTTATTCTCATCTGTAAAATACAGAAGTTGGACTAGATCCTATGCAGGGCTAAAATAGTATAACTATTCATGCCATGCGTCTTCCCCTGCTGGGTCTTACATCACAGGAAGCAGATAAAAGCATTCATTATATAAACATGAAGTGGACAATATCAGCTTTACTGGCTTGTACCTTACTGTTGACATATAGATCATAACTATATCCAGTTTTAATCTTCCAAGTTTCACCTGAGGTAAGTTTTTGAGTCCTTGAGAGGCTATTGGGAAAGATATCACACTTACTACACACAGCATAAACAACATTCAAACTTTTTCTTTTACTACTTGGGAAGTTACTATAGAGGATAATCATTTATCATTGTGAAAGGCTAATTCATGTCTCTTGCTATGAACATGAGCACAGTGTCTTTTCATCCATACAAATTACTCTATCTTGATAACTGTGCTGCTACCGATTTGTCAAGAGGTCAAAGGAACTTAAACTTTCAAAAAAAAGATGCAGATTTACTCCCTGTAGGTTTCCTTGATATTTTAGTCATTATTCAATTTATTCAGCATTACATAATTACTAAGACAGGGAATTCAGTAATAGGAGCTAGGATCTAAATCCTAAAGTTTCTGGGTTTATTTAAAAGTTCTAGAATATTTTCTCCCAATCAGTTGGGTTTCTTTTGTTTTGTTTATTGTCTCTTTTGCTGAATAGAAACTTTTTAGTTTGATGTAGTCCCAGCTGTTTAGTTTTCCTTCATTTTTTTTTTTGCCAGTTGTAGTTGTTTCCAGAAATGGATTTCTGAAGTGAAATTCGTGAAGGGTTTTGCCCAGGTTTTCCTCTATGTATTTTATGGTTTCAGGTCTCACATTCAAGTCTTTTATCCATTTTGAGTTGATTTTTGTACAGGGTGTGAGGGTGTTTGTTGTCTTGGTTTATTTTTTTGCAAGTCATGGTCCAGTTTTCCCAGCACCATTTACTGAAGAGGTTGTCCTTGTTCCAGTGTATTCTTTTTTGCCCCTTTGTTGAAGATCAGTTGATCATATATGTGTCCAGCACATATGGAAGACTGTGTGGAGGACCCTCAAACAATTGAAAGTGGAATTACCATTTGACCCAGCAATCCCACTACTGGGAATCTACCCAGAGTACATAAAAGCACTAATTAAAAAAGGATACCAGTATGTGCATGCTTATTACAGCTCTGTTTACAACTGCCAAGTTATGGGAACAACCCAAATGCCCCAAAACTGATGAATGGCTAAAAAAAATGTGGTACATATACACGATGGAATACTATGCATCAATCAAGGAGGACAAACATATGTCATTTGCAGCAACATGGATGGAGCTAGAAGGATTCATATTAGCAGAAATAAGCCAGAAAGAAAAAGAGAAATACAGGATGGTGACACGTATATGAAAGATATAGGGAAAAACAAACAAACAAACAAAAATAGAAACAACCAGCAGAACCAAACAATAGAGCAAGAGAGGAGGAGTGGGAAGAAAATGGGGAGGGCAGAGGGCACAAAATAATAAGATGGTTAACTGGCATTAAGGAAATGGGAAAACCCCAGGGTACACAATAATGTAATAAAAATTAAATTAAAAAAATAAAATAAAAGTTCTAGAATACCAAATCTAGAAATTAAAATCTAACTCCCTGCCTTTAGAGGTCAGAGACATACACACACATGTACAAATCAGAGAGGCAACTGGTATTCCCAATATCCTACATCTATCTAGCAAGTGACAGTGAGTCCTTGAACCAACACCATCTGAGCACCAGTGCTCTTTCTACTAGAGGAAATGATTGCCCTCGATACATGTAGATGACAAGCACATCTCCAAAATCCTCCCTGGTTTAATAAAATTTTCTTCCTAAAGAATTTTTTTTCCTACGGAGATGGTTAAAAATCCAGATAGCTCGCTTTTCTATTAAATATAATTAGGTCTTCCCTTTCCTGGGTGTAGTTGAGAAGAGCACTCTATAAACTGATTTCTTAGTACTATTTTTTATTGAGATAACACTGGTCTACCATGCTACATATGGTTCAGAGGTGTATGGTCACATCCTTTGCAACAATGTGGGTAAAATTGGGGGAGATTATGCTAAATAAGATCAATCAGAATAAAGATGAATATCAGGTTATTTCACTCAGATTTAGAATATGAAGAAACAAAACAAAGGAGAAACAAAACAACCAAATCAAAACAAACCCTGACTTATCTGACTGTAAGTTACCAGAGCAGGAAAATGGGAGCAGAAATCAGTTGGAGTTCTTAGGTGTAATAAGGGACTTTGATTGGATTAAGAAAGTAGATAATTTTCTAGAGATGTTCTGAGAAGTTTCAAGTATCGTCAGAAAATATAGAGAAATAGTCTAGGAAAGTAAATAGGAACAAGGGGGTTACATGACAGTCAGAACTAAAGCAAAAATGAGATAATGGACCAGATCATGGGGGTCACAGCAGAGGCCATCACTACATTCCAGGTTCTGGTGTTTCTACTTCCCCTGCTGCCATCAGCCAATGTGTATTCTCTTCTGGTCTTCGTTTTGCTTCTAGATATAGAATAGTCAAAATGACGTCATACACTTAAGCCCTAGATGCAAAATAGACTGAGGAACAAGCATCTGGCCTTGTCAGCAACTCCATGGAGGGTGAGCTCAATTCCCAGGACTTCCCCAAATATAAGTGACCCAGGTTCAAGAAACCAGAGAGCCGACTAGATACAAAGATACAGAGATCAATGAACTTTTGTTCACATTTTAAAAACCAAAAAAAAAAAAAAAATGTTTATGTCTAGATAAATTAAACTACTAAAAGGACTGAAAATGATCACTATACAATATCAAACTAGTCTCAGGGATTTATTACTAATGGTGTGCAAGCCCATTTTAAGAAAACATCTAGGGGATCCATGTCAAAATGTTTCTGCTATTCTCCTTAGAAAGTAGAAAATCAGAAACTTTTTAGCTTATGCTTAGCTAGAACTTCTAAATTATTCCACCACTGCATGCACTTCTATGCATTAAGTGTGTGATGAGTTTAAAAAAAAAAATCTAATGGAGAGTTTTATAATTCTACTGGTAATTTTATGATTTCAGAAATTTTAACAACACAGGATACCTTCTGAATAAGCATATACAGCTTTTCTTGACACTTACCAAAATTTTCAAAACCATTTCTCTCTCTTTTTTCCTTTTCATCCAAAAACCTTTAAATGCTGAGCTTACTTATGCAGTTATTTACAGTTGAAAAGGTTAATATTTTGCCACTTGTAATTTCCTTAAATAGTGGAATTTTAATTTTTTTTTAAAAATCACAGTTCTAACATAGAGAAGGTTTAGCTGCTAAAAAAAATTAAAAATAAACACACATACATAAACTTGCATTTTCCCTCTATTTCTTGATGCATTGTCTTTCCTGGTGAACTTTATTTCCATCATTTGCAGTTGCCCATAGTTTTCCACTTTCTTTGTACATGAAGGGTTAATTTGTAACACTTGGAATTCTTGGCATTCTTCTCTTGTTTTCCCCAAATATACAAGTTCTCTACCCCTTAATTTTGCTGGTTGATTCTCTGCCCAGTTGCTATTTATAACTGGAAATGATCCCAGATTCAGACAGCTGGTCTGGTTCTGAAATCTATGATTCCATTTTGTTTCATTACATATGACCCCATGTCACAAACATATTAAGGGCACATATACGAACAAACAAGTTTGGCAAGCATGAATTATACATGCATAAGCATGGACCCTTTACTATCAATCTTCTGTGGCATGTTTTTAAGGAAAGAGCACTTAACAATACCCCTCAGAGTGCCTGCAGCACCTTCTATGCAGGGGCAAATCTTCCCCTCTAGGCTGGTGGGAACCTGAGTGGACCGTGCTGCTTCCTATTGCTTCTTCCCACTGGAGAATACTCCCAGGACCTCGCCACCAGCCTGACACCTATACTTTGTTCACAAAACCATTCAAGTACTGGCATGGATGTGGAGAGAAAGGAACATTCTTACACTGCTGGTGGGATTGTAACTGGTTCAGCCACTATGGAAAGCTGTGTAGAGGACTCTCAATCTAATGAAAATGGAACTACCATTTGACCCAGTAATTGCTCTTCTGGGAATCTACCCAAAAGAGACTTCAATACGTATACAAAGGGACACCTGTACTCAGATGTTTATTGCAGAACTACTTAAAATTGCAAAGACATGGAAAACAAGCCAAATGTCACAGGACAGATGAGTGATGAAAAAGATGTGGTGTATATATATATATACAATGGAATATTACTCGATTAAAAATGACAACTTTGATGAATTTATGATAACATGGATGAACCTAGAAGAAATCATATTAGCAGAAACAAGTCAGAAAGAAAAAGACAATATATGGGTAGTAGGAAAAACAAGCAAAAGGCCAGGAGGAAAAGTCCAAACAAGCTTGCAGCCAAACTAAAGAATACAACTTGATGGGAGTTGGGGGTGGGAGGAGATGAGAGGGAGTGGTCAGGGAGGGAAGGTAGTGGGCAATCCCCGGGGAATACAAAGATGTGAAATATATATATCAATTAATTAATTAAAAATATTCAAAGAAGAACTGTTCTGTTTTTTTCCTGAGGAATGTATAGCTGTGAGGCTAGAAATGAGAATATAAATGTTAAGGGCAGGCATGATAATAACAAGGACCATTGCTAATACCATATTTACTCTTCTCATCTATCTCATGAGCATAAATTCTATTTACAACAGGCCCCTCACCATTAAAGTGAATGTAACATAGTCTCTGCCCTTGAAAACTTTTCAGTTCAATAGAATCAATTATATACAAAAATAATTCGATACAAAGGGCTAAATTTAGAGATAAAAGGAAATTTTCCTAGAAAGCAATACTTTGGTATTATCCTCCCTCAAGAACATCTCAATACATCTGCAAAAACTTTATTTCCTAATAAAGTCACAATCACTGGTACTGGGGTTAGAATTTGGATTTATCTTTTGGGAAAATACTATTCAATCCACCATACAAAGCACAGTGATACAAACTTAATCTAACTTTAACTTCTCAACTGAAATCTTCAAATTCATTCAGGAGTATGTAAGTCTTGGTCTTGAGTACTCACAGAACCTTGGGTATGCGGGCTACCTTCTCCCTACTCCCCCCCAGAGCACCACCATTAAGAGGCAACTCACGGGGAACTACTCATTCCTTCATCTCCCTATTCATAAATTTTTGCTAGTCCACTGGGGTTGAGCTTATCCAACATCCAAACTAGGATCAGAAATTCAGACAACATTGTCTTCCCTGTTTGCTATTTCTGACAATACCTGAAGCATGGGATTTCCAGTCCCTCTCAAAATCGGGACATCCTCTCCAGCAACTAAACTTTTTTTTTGCAGCTTGCCCTACTGTGGCCAATTCATATGATAGAATTGAAGGAGGTAGAATATAGAAGTATCCCAGATTAATGCATCCCGAACATTTCATTGCTTGTACTCAAGATTCAGTAGTTATCAATTTGTTGTAAGCCCTTAGTTAATTTCCAGGCTTCTGAAATGGTGTTTTTATATCTATCTATCTGTCTATCTATCTATCTATCTATCTATCTATCTATATATATATATATATGTATATAATATTGTACAGTTTTATCATTGCCTCTTGATAAGAGGATTTGCTATGCTCCTCATTTTATCATTCTAAAAGTCCTACTTGCTAGTCCCTAGATAGTAACTAAAAAAAATCTGTGGCCACATTGTAACTATATTCACAGTAGTGAAAGGAAAGGGCCAGCAAAGTCTCTCAGAATGTTCTCTCTGCAGTTGGAATGAGATTGTATGGAGCATGAATTGACAATAACTTAGTATCTTTTTCAAATATATTTGCTATCTACATTTTTCAATATCTCACTAGTAAAACAGAACAGTAGAATCATCTCAGCCTATAATTACAAAATAAAAGAGTTCAAAATCTAGATAAAATAATCCATCCATCAAGATGCAAATTACTATAGCACTTGCAGACTATTCTGTACACACAAAGAAAAATATTCACCTATTATTAATGTCTGTGGACCATATCGATTCACTTTAAATATTTATGAAGAATTTTTTACTTTGTGAATCTATAAACCTGTTATGAAGCTTTCATGGTTTTTCTTTCTTTGACAAGGAAGCCAAATCATTGAAAAACACTACTATTATAGTGCAGTTCAGCTTAAAGGTAATCAATGTAACAATTTATTATTGATTTGAGAGCTATCAAGATACAAAGCAACTATATTTTTGTATCTATTCTTTCACTGGTACATGTCCATAAACATAATTACAACATGTTCTTTTATTCTTAGCAACAAATTGATAATCTTTCACTGAAAAATGTTTTATTTAGTTCTTCGGGTATTTATTAAAAATTAAACAATTAAAAATTGCATATTTTATATTAAAAGAGGAGTAGCTGCCCTTATTTTGAGGAAACATGTGGGGACATCAAACCTAATAACATCCATCCTCTTTCAATGAAACAAGCAAACTTCAATTACACTGCAATCCTCATAATCTTCCTGACACAGAACTGAAGTGAGTCACCATCTATCATAACTTACATTATTTTTCTTTTTATGGCAAAATTTGCTCTGTAAAAATATTAAAAATGGGAAGAGAATAGAAACTAATAGACATGCGATTATCATTCACTCAGGTTTTTTTACTTATTAATACTCCCTGTCTGGTCCCAGATTAGAACCAAATAATTTCTCAAAACAAAAAATATCCAAGATTTGGGGATTTTTGCTTCTCAGATTGACCTGTGCCAAACAGAAATCAGGAAGCTACTTGTAAATCAACTGATTGTGCAATGTAATGGTTACCCAGATTCCAGAGCCAGAGTACTTGGACTTATATCCTCCTCTTGCCTCTATGAATTTTGTGATTTTGAACAAATTACTTCATGTCTTTGCAATTCAGTTGTTCTATCTGTAAAATGGGGACAATAATAACATTCATTTTGCATAGTCTTGAAAGTGAAATTAAGTGTTCAAAACAATGGCTGGAATATACTAACTGCTATATACATATATATATGCTATTATCATTGTTATTATTATTATTAAAGTCATTGCCCCTATTTTTAAAAACCCACACCTTTCAGTGTTAGTGGAATTGACTCTTAAAAAAATAATCTATCACAGAAACATATAAAAACTTTTATAAAATATGTCGATAAAATTAAAATTAAACCAAGAACAAAGCTATCATCTGATTAATAGAATAAATACAGACAGCTCATTTGTCTGGATAATTCAGGTCCCAATTTTTTTTAAACTTGCAAAGCAAAGCATAAACCTTGGGTCCAAATGTTTATATCAGCTCTCCTGATTACATACTTTCCCTGGATTGAAATACAAAAGAAGTCATCATATACCCCTCTGGGTTCTCTGAAGTTAGCAAATAACAAGCACCAGACAAACTGGTAAGTGAAAAGGGCAAAAAGATACTTAAAAATAATATGTATGTTTTCTCCATACAGGGGGGAGACCCAGCTTACTGAGTAACTTGTTGATGTAGTTTCAGATGCCAATTTAAATAATTTAGCTAAAACAAGGGTGGTTGAGAAAAGAAAAGGAAAGTTCAGCCAGGGAGTTTATTACTAGACAAAATAAAAACCTTGACAAAAGACTAGGTCTTCCTCAAAGAGACTCTGACAGTGTTTATGTATAAATATTTAAAGCAACTTCCATCCAACCTTCACAGCCCCTTCGATGAAATAAACATCTTGACAAAAAGACATGTAGGCTAACAGATTTTACTTGCCTACATGTAGATAGTGCTAACTGAAGAAAAAAAAAAAAAAACTTGTCTAAAAATAATAACAATTATATCTTCAACAAAAAACTCCCTTGGTGTTTCTAAAGACAATAATGTCCCATCTAACTGTAAGTTCCTTGCACTTCTTTCTCCACTTCTAACTCTTTCCTCTCAAAAGAACATTTTAAACTTCCTTCCCATGTAAACTTCTGTTTACATGGATATGGATTTATGGTAGAGTAGGGATGTGACATGGGACAAAGAAATAAAAGAAAGCATGTGCCAAATGCAAAGGGATGTGTTAAGTTTCTATTACAGCTTTACAATGAAGAAAGCATGGATTCCAATGGATATAAATACCATTGGCTGAAGTACAATGAGTCTTAATTATCTGCCCTGGAAGCCACCATGTACTGAAACATATACCAGCAATTAGGGAAATTCTTGTACCTCAGCACTAAGCAAAACATGAAATCCAGAGTCTCAGGAAGATTGCTTCCTCAGCTGTTCTCATTACCAGATTCTCATTACCCAGATTACTCTGGGTCTTGAAATCTTAAAAATATACAAATAATGAAAATTCTAACTTTGCAAGTACCAGTAAGAATTTATTAAAGCTCATGCAATTCAGCATAAGGGAGTCAGCACCAGAAATGAGATCTGTATGTTGCTCCCCAAGAAAGAGGTAGAGACTCTTTTTAAGCAATTTTAACTCGGCATAATTAAGACTGGATTCTTTTAATTTGATGATCTTTTTTCTTTCTAGAGGTCATTCCATCTCTCCAACTCATGATCTGCTTGTGCCTATAACCTCTTCATGATAGGTTCCAAATCATTAGTATAGAGGATTGTTAGTCTAAAGGGCTTGTTATTGATAAAAACTAAAAACTTTATTTCATCTAAAATGTGTAGGGGCTCCTTAGAGATAGGGATAGTCACTATCGGAGTGTGGGTAAGTAGACATTGTCTCACAACTCTTGGGGAGAAACTTATTTGTTGTATTTTACAATGACTTGGCCAGCCTCTGCCTAAATTAATGTTCATGTAATTCCCTGAGACTCCTTGAACCCTATCTCCTGCCTGAAACACTCTGGTTCCCAAAGGCTCTATTTGCAACTCCAGGGCAATTCATAATATGCTTTTGAGACATTATATAGACTGACTAGAAATCAAGTCAAAATAGTCATACCAAAATGCAAAAGTGTTTTTTTTTAGCTACCTAGTTTGATATAAACCTAGGTACAAGGACTCAGAGAGGATAGACTTCAAGAATGAGACCTCTCACATGGCAAAGAATTTTTTTCTGGAAGTTTAATCTAGAAAATGACCAACTTCAGTGTTATATTTGCTCCCATGGAGCTCCTTCATTCCCATAAAATAGAGAGGATGTTATAACAAGCCAGTTCTGAGTTTCAAATAAAACTGTCAGTGAGGAGACTGAGGGGTACCCTAAGAGCCCCCAAACTTGCACATTCTAAATGGGTTCTGCAATCTGCTACATAAAGGCAAAACATTCTCTTTGTATAGAAGAACTTCAATAGAAAAGAACTTTAATGCAATTAGTTTGCAATAGAAAGAAGAAAGCATCTAGAAGCCAAATAAAACACCCAAGTTTCCCATTCCCTTGTGGGTAAATGCCCAGTCAAACAGGATTGACCTTGTTTGTGGGCCAACTTCCTAATTAAAGAAGAAACCATTGCTCTCCTTTTATGTCCTAGAAGAATATAGTCTGGGGGTCTCACTCTGTTGTAGAGCTTAGAATGTGATGATCACTTCTTCAGTTAGGGAAGAGAGGAAAAACTTGGGCAGAAAGGGCTGGAAAGTTTACCACAAATTTAAGGCATAATCTGGGAAAGAATGGTTGGAAAGTAGTCAAAGGGGCAAGGCAAGTGTGAAAGAAACAAAACAAAATAAAAAATACAAATCAAGACAAAGGCTACCATCGTTAGCTTTCTCACAGGTCTTTGACCCACTTCTTTTTCAAGTGTCTCCTTCCACGTTCCCAAAGTCCCTGGTTCAAGTTCAAGGCTAAGAAGCAGTGCAGCTTCTTCTTCACATGCCTCCTCCAGTCTTTGTCTCCTCAAAACTTCTTTCTCAAGTCCTTTTTAGCTTTTCTTTATCACTGAGTTCCTCCCTTCCTCAGATAGGGCAGGAAATTTGGAACCTCCTCTTAGTTAGGTCACACTGTTACAAGACCACTAACAAGGAGAGTCATAAAGTAATGAACACCAGATTCTTGCCATATGTTAAAACATTACTGAAAAATCCAGAAGTTCAAGTCAGGGATTAACTTCCTACCAGATCCTATCCAAAAGTCATGCTTTGTTCCTCACTTTACCCTCATCAAATTAATCCTTTGATAAAACTGAAGTAAGCCGTATTAAGTTTGATGGTTTAAGACACCTGCAAAGAAAACAAGAGATATTTTTTCTGCTTAAAAAGTGTACTGAGAGGATAAAACCACCCACAAAATTGCATAACACACACAAAAAGAGTCAACTCAAAAGCAAGCAGAGCACTAACAGAGCAATGTAAGAATTCCAGTATTTGGGGACTAAGAGAAACCAACAGTGAGTGAAAAGGTCAAAGATAGAACTAAAATCCTGAGCATTGACACTCATGGCCTATGTAACACTGCCCGGGACTCTGCTCCTCTCCGGAACCAGCAAGTGAAGTGACCAGATTAGTCTTAAAAGTTCCCACTCAGCTCTGACTAAAATATAAAGAAAACCACAACCTTTCAGTAGAACTGTTGCTGTATTTCATAAAGGCTATGATTTAAATTATAATACAAACTCTGAGATTTTATTTGAGCTCAGCAGTGTTTATTATAACAGGTTTTATCCAGGTGTCAGGGTACAAAATAAATGATCTCATACCCCTCTGGACTAGTCATCAAAACAGCATCAGACACATAGCTGAGGAAATACAATAAATTGAATAGCATACATAGGAGGAATTACATGGTTGTAAATCATAAGGTCCTAAAGAAAAATGAAAGTAGCAGGAATATTTGTCCTTGTTTTAGAGGATGGGGCATCAGGACAAAGAAAAGGAAACTTCATGTGTCAGATAAGTAGTGTCTCTGAGAGTAAAGATGAGGTTCTTAGAGCACATTTACTGATAAATTTAAAACAGAGACTCCCAGACTACATCCTTCTAGGCCATAAAAGGAGAGCAATGACTGCTTCTTTAATTAGGAAGAGATCAGAGCTTCTATGTAATGACCTCTTCTTCAATTAGGGAAGAGAGAAGGACATAGGCAGAACAGAGACTTCTAGTCTCAGGCCCTTCACTGCTCTCAACCCAAAACAATATGCATTCTTTAAATAATAATAATAGTAATAATAATAATAATAAATGATAGAGACATGAAAAGAATTTATTTACATAGAAAAGGGAGAAATTTTGAGGGGGGGAAAGGGACTCACAGAGCCTCCATTGACCTCTAGTTTTTAGACACTAATAACAAGAGGTCTATTCTGGGTGAAATGAAAAATATCTAGCTCACTCTTAGTGAAACTGATCCTGTTAGAACAGTGAAGAGCAAATTCCTAGCCAATTCTTGCTGTTCATAACAAAGGCTGTGTTTTCAACATTCGACTCCCATTGCTGCACTGCTAAGCAACTAGGCACTAGGATTAGCACTCCTGGCATGCCATGAGCCTGACTCCCTGAACTGGGGTCTGAGAAGGGCACTTCTGGGCACTAGGGGCAGAGCTAAGCATCATGGTGATACTAAAAGACCCAACATATGTGTGCCGACTCTGACTGGCACTGGAGTGCACTCAGGTCTCTCCTCAGCTGATGCCACCTGTAGTAAGACAAATTGCATGTAGCTGTGTTACAATTCAGCCTGTAGATTTTATCTCTCTCAGAAGTCTTCCCTTCTCTGTGCAAATAAATTCTTTTTATTTCTCTTCATGTGTCCTGCATTCTGAAGGGTGTGAGTGAGGACTTTCCAATGGGGCCAATCTTCTTACTTCCAGGTTTGTCCCATTTCAACACAGCACATCACAGACTGAGATTTTAAATATATACAGAACATAGTCACTTGGTATAAGATAAAATTAATACATGAAAACTTGCTAGATGGACATCTAGTGTGAGAAACAGTTTAAATAGTATGTGAATAAATAATTAAAACTAGAAATGTCCTGGAGAAAAATACACATTTTGCATGCAATTTTAAAAGATGCACAAGTCCTTAGAAAGATAGCATTTTGAGAAAAACTGGGACTTATACATGATAAGTAAGGAAAGAGGTCCCTAATGAAGGTTACCACCTAACCTGTGGAGGCGAGGCATAGCCATATAGTAATTCATCTACAGTATAATGCAACAGGAGCCACTTTCTAATAAAGTTTGTTATTGCTAATCTCTTGAAAGCAGAAAGCAGATAGAGCATTTGCAATCACATGTAGGCTTCTGGAAACAATAATAGAAGCTTTTTTATTCATTCATTCCGTAAAGGCAATGCTATTCATTTTCATTCAAATACCAGTTTCTTTTTCATTCTTAAAAAAAATAAATTCAACATAAGACATGACAAGATGCCCTCTTCTGTTTCTGAAGAGAAAATGCAGGGGTTTTAGAATCCTAGCAATTTGGAGGATTTCCTTTTAAACAGTGAAACACAGCAGGATTTGAAAGTCCTAAAGCATTTCTATGACCTCCAGCTACTGGGATAGCTCCTTCTGCAGCAGAAGTTCCTCTTTACCAATTAAAACGTCTTCCTTCTTCTCTCTGTGTAATAGCACACCCTGTTCCTGGCTGAGAGGAAAATAAAATTAACCTTGGGCAAGTGCCTTGCGCCTAATTTCCCTGTCGAGTGAATGAGCTCACCAAATGTATAAATAATGTGCCCAAACCTTCTTGTTGCTCAGTGGGGGGGGGGTGATTTTTTTGTTTTTGTTTTTTTTTAATATTCATCACCCAGAAACCTAGAGCACAATTCCAAACTGCTAATGTGCTCATATTTTCACCAGGGCTGGTTTCCAGTTGCTGAAAAACTGACAACAGTAAACCCAGAGGATGCCACACACTTCCTGCTCTTTGTTGGCAGAATTCTAGTTGCCAAACCAGCAAAAAGTTTGGCAAATTACACAAAGAAACAAATGTAAAAGGACAGTTCTGAGATTCCCAACTAAGGTGCGGGAGCACAGTGGCAGTGGGACTTCCACTGGGCAGCTGCCAGTTGCATCTGGGCAGGAAGGAAATGCCAATTAAAAGGAAAAATTAGGCCATTTTAGAGCAGAGTGATTTTTCAGCAAAAGCTCAGTGCTAACACTAATGAATAAAGAAGGTATTATTCAGTTTTAAATTGAGTTGATTGATTCTTTTCCTTGATTATTCTAAACTGCCTCTTTCCCTCTTCCCTGGAGTCAAGGAGGTATTTTGATAAAAGCTCATTATTTCTACAGTAACAATTATCATCTTAGCTGCTTGCTTCATACACTCTCCTTTCATCTCATTCACTCTGAGACGTGATTTATCCTAAGACCTATAACCTTTACAGAAATAAAACTAGTTGTTTTGTTGTTGCACCTTCAATCATCTCAAGACTAAATACAGAAGTCTAATTCAGAAATATTAGACTTTGGAATCTGAACTGAATTCTAGACACCTCTCTGTTACTGATAAGTTCTGTGAATTCGAGATTCCCTAGTTGTGAGATCCAGAAATAACTGTTTCAATTACCTCATCAAGTGACCCACAGATGACATTATGCATGGAAATACACTTTAATATTATTCTTAGCCTTTATTATTTATTAACCCATTTAATGCTGACAACTTTATAAACACTATTTTATTCCTGTTTCACAGAGAAGTGTACTGAGGCAGAGATATTAAATAACTTGCCGAAGATCTCCCAGCTACTAAGTGAAACATCTAAGATTTTTGAACCTCTCTTTACATACTCTTTACAACTACACACACCCAGTATTAGTCTTTGTAACAGACAAATCTTGGCAAAGTTCCTAAAATTCTTGTAATTTTGTGAGTGATAAGCATGAGAGAAATGCCTTCTATTATTCTTAATAAACCCCTTTTAGCCATATTCAAGTACATGTTAATGAGATGTCTCTTAAGAACTCTTTCAGGGTAGAGGAGGATAATCCCCACCCTTCTGGTTTCTTCTAGAGCTAAACTAGTGGTCAAAATAGAACTTAAAAGTTAACAAAGAAAAAATCAATTTAATAACATGCATGAAGAATTTACATGTTTATAAATTCTAAAACCCTGGGGCAGACCAAGGAAACTTTTATTTAGGGATATGAGACATCAAAGACAGAGAGGGAGAGACTTCACATGATAGACCAAAAAAAAGGTTAGCCCATCTTTGGTCTGAGAGTAAATATGAGTTTCTTACATACAGGGCTATACTCACTGGTAAATTTACATCTGGATGATAGCCTCAAACCACATTGTTCTAGGTTATAAAATGGTGATTGCTTCTTCACTGACTGTTTCTTCCATTAGGAAAAGGGGAAAAGCTTAGGAAATGGTGTCTTCTTTGATGAGGGAAAGATGAAGGACTCAAGGAAGGATGAAAACTTCTGTTCAACCTCCAGAACCCTCACTGTGCTCAACTCAGAACAATCTATATTCTTTATTAAGGATAATAGACCACCCAAGACTCATAGTGCCTCAATTATGTTCTAGTTTCCACACCAACGTAGCAAGAGGCCTACTGCAGGCACATTGAGAAAAGTCTAAGTGGTCTTTGGAGGAAAACCAATCCCACAGCTCCTACACTGCTGTAGGATGCAGACTAGTTGCCAGATAAACTATTTGTGCGTTAGGTGGTTGGAAATGTCAATCCCACTCCCAAACTCCAAGAACTGGAGAGAGGCTGAAAATGCAGTCAATCACCATTGACCAATCTGACATAGAATTAATCTGACATAGAATCTTCATAAAAATTCTAAACAGCAGGACTCACAGAACTGGCAGGTGAGTGAATACATTCACATGTCAGAAAGGTGCACTCTCCAGACTCCGTGATGACACAGACTCTGGCTCTCAGGCTCTTTCAGGGCCTAGTCCCACGTGTCTCTTCAGTTGTGTAATATCCTTTATATAAAGCAAGTTCATAAGCAAAGTGTTTTCCTGTGTCCTTCTAAGCTACCATAGCAAATTACTGAACCTGATGTTGGGTTCATGAGAACCCCCAACTTGTAGCCAATCCAGACAAAAACGTGTTGACCCACTAGTTGTGTAGGTATCTGAAGAGTAGGGTAGATTTTTGGTACTGAGTCCTTAACTTCTCTGGTCTCTCCATCATTTAATGCCAAAATTAATTTAATTTACAGCATGGCCAGTTGGTGTCACTGAGATTCAAAAAATTCTTGATAAAGAAATACTAAATATTTGAAGTCAGAATAGCTAATAGTAAATACAGAAAACAGTAGGGATATTTTGGTATTTTTATACAAAGTCACAGCATCTCATACATAAGGAAAAGGTTTTTCTATCAAGGAATATTCACACTTTCTCCCACTTAGAAGATGCTAACTCAATATGGGCTCAGTCCTCTCAAATAGCCCACTCTTATAATAAATATTAAAGCAATGTAAGAAATATATATACCCAATAAAAATAATAAATTTTAACATTATTCACTTTTAAAGGACAACATCTCTGAAACAATAGCCTTAGCCATCTTCTAGGACACCTACACAGGAGAGAACATTGGGTCCAGTGTTTTCAATAAGTTCCCTATCACACACCACACACTAAACACACACTCATACAGCACATGAGTACATATACACTATCTTTTTTTTTTTTACACAGGGCCTAGGTTTGTTATTACATGCCCCAAGAAGCCCCCACTTATTTCCCCCACTCGTGTCCCCTCTCCCCCATATAGACAGCCAAGATGATGATCACCCATTATTTTGGATAAAAACGAAGGAAATTATTACAATACATACTTACCATGTAATAGCAAGTGGACTCCTTCCTCAAACCAGTCTCTCATTTAGACAGCAGATTCTGTGTCAAAGGACCAGCTCAGTCTAAAATTGTTATCACTTTTTTTTTCATTCTTACTCCGCTTTTTTTTTAATTTAAAAAATTCGTTTTATTGATTTGTCACATTTGTGCATTAATTGACCCCTCCTCCCCCCCCTCCGTATCCCCCCTCCAGTCACTCCATCTCCCATTTTTCTGCGATTTGTTGGTTGGTTAAGTTGATGTTCAGTTGTTTGTTGTTTGGCCCGTTGGTCTCTTCCGATATCTGGTAAATGTGGTTTGGGGTTTTTTTTTGCATATATATGTATATTTACATTTATATTACATTAGTCCATTATTGTGTACTGTGGGGCTTCCTCTCTCGCTCCATGGTTCAGTCCCATTGGTTGTTTTCATTCTTTCTTGTTTGTTTT
>PVHY01015457.1:0-12714 GCA_004024945.1 Uropsilus gracilis
ACACTCTTCATTAGCATTTTCACTGATCACCTTTACCATTGATATGCAAAAGCCAGCCAACTGCTCTCTGCTTTCAGCTCTAAAAACTGCAGAAAAGAAAAACTTTAATACACAGTTTAAACTTTCCACTCGTGGGTCCTTACCACCATCCCCAGCCTTCTCAGCCAAAATACCAAGCCAATGCAAGACAATCAGTGCAATGCAGACTAATTTATTTCTAACAGTGATTTCTAATTATCCTATTAACTACAAAAGAAACATGTAAGACTCAGAATACTTTAACATTGTCCAAACCCTTTCTCAGTATTGTCTAAAGTCTTTTCCCAGATTGCCCCAAATATCCTCAGTCTCTCAGTCCTAATCGTCTCACCAATGTCCATTCAGAGTCCATCTCCAGACGCTTGAAGACATGTTTCTTTGAATGCTCCTCTTTGTCTTCCACGCTGTCTTCTCCTTGTCACCTTCAGGTAGCAGGAACTCTATGGTGCCAAACCAGCCAAGTTCACTTTCTTCTCAGGCCTAACTTTTGCACGGCCTCTTTCGGACACAAATCAAACTCAGCAAAGCAAACTCTAACACGGAGTTCAAATCTGCAAACTCCTTAACTGCTTTCAGCACACATGCTGCCAGCCTGGGCCAGCCGAGGGTTGTTGCAGGCCCTCGGTGGCCCCATAGCCAAGCTCACATAGCTCACATCTTTACAAGATGGCCAATTCCCATCTCTCCTCCACTGAACCTCTCTCTCTATCCAGTCTCCATATTCGAATCTGCATCCCCTCCTTCTCTTTGTTTGCACACCCTTTATATATCCTGATTTCCCGCCTTCCAAGAAATCTGTTTCACCTAGACTATTTCACTTCTTTCTTCCCCCTGCATCCCCCTGAAGGGAAATTCTAGCTAAGGTCATTCCCCCATTTTAACATTACCTGTCCTTGAAATCTGCAATCTTAAACAGGAGACAATGGGGGGAGACACACCCTATCAATTGTAGAAGCGCAAATGAACAGTCTAGTGAGTGCTTTTGTCTTAGCGTTTCTCGGTGTTGTTTTTGTACTTTCTTCCTAGTTCTGAGGCTTGTTTTATTTAATAATCTCCTTAACATGAAGTCTGCCAGTGAACAGGGTTCTCCAAAATGACACCCCCCAATTTTACCTAGTATCAATCAACTAACCAGTTGGCTCGTGTGTGCCCATTGTGGAGCTATTTTCAAACACTTGCTCCGATATAATAACGGAGTCTCTGTTGACATTTTTCCGCTTTGGGAGAGCACGCAGTTAGGGTCTCAGTTGGGAGCATTGGTGAGATTTTGCAGGAAAGGTCCCTTCTTGATGACGCCGGGGCTGCGTGTTCCTGATCGGGAAGCAGTGAGGCTGTGAGGCCAGGAGGTGGCGCTGTGCCCAGCCATGTGCCCTGAGTGCACTGTTCCTGCAAGACCTGCAGCCTGACTCTGCTGTGGCTCCAACTTCATGGTGCTCAGGGGTAACTGCAACTAGGCAACCGCACACTCTAGGCACCCAGCCAGCATCAGTGCCAGCTAGTAGAGTATGAATGAAGCCGGGACCCAAAGATGAACCCTGGACTCAAAGATGAACCCAGTACCTTTCATTGAGAAAGGAATGTGGGCATTGCTGTCCTCTGCATCTGAAAGACAGAGACTAAGACTAGCCTGAGGCCAATTTCCCTTTTTAGAGTAAAGTGATTACCTGGGCAGACTTGGGATTATGTAATGCAGGGTCTTGAGGTTGAAGGGAGGCCCAGAGGGTAAATGGAGGTATCACACCAAGGTGGGATGGTGAATGGGAAACAAGGAGAAGGATAAAAAGAGAGAAGGCGGAGTGTGGAGATACACAATTTGGAGAGGAACATGGAGTGGAGAGCGAGAGCCTGGAGATTGGCATTAGGCGCGGAGGTTTTGGGCCTCAGAAGAAGGACCTAGCTGGGTCCTTTGGAACTTTTTCACCTCCCCAGCACTTGGTTTTTGAGGAGCAAAACCTGTGTGAAGGCAAAAGAGAGGTGACCCGGGTGAAGTGCGGAGCCACGGTGACACTGGGACAGGCCTGCCTTTGGGAGACCGTCTGAGCCCCACCTGTGTTGGTTGGATTCATCTGGTACTGAAAGTGGGTAAAAAGAGACTTTCTGTCTTTACTTAACTGGATACAGCTATCTGCCTGCTACTCTCTACAAAGCAGGCTACACACTCTTCATTAGCATTTTCACTGATCACCTTTACCATTGATATGCAAAAGCCAGCCAGCTGCTCTCTGCTTTCAGCTCCAAAAACTGCAGAAAAGAAAAACTTTAAAACACAGTTTAAACTTACCACTTGTGAGTTTTTACCACCATCCCCAGCCTTCTCAACTAAAATACCAAACTAATGTAAGACTATCAGTGCAGTGCAGACTAATTTATTTTTAACAAAGTGATTTTTAATTATCCTAATAATTACAAAAGAAACATGTAAGACTTCGAATACTTTAACATTGTCTAAAACCTTTTTTAGTATTGTCTAAAATCCTTTCCCAGATTGCCCCAAATATCCTCAGTGTCTCAGTCCTGATCATCTCACCAATGTTTAGACAGAGCCCATCTCCAGACGCTTGAAGACATGTTTTTTTGGCTGCTTCCTTGACTTGCTCCTCCTTGTCTTCCACGCTGTGTTTTCCTTGTCACTTTTAGGTAGCAGGAACTCCATGGTGCTGAACTGGCAAAGTTCACTTTTTTTTTCAGGCCTAACTTTTGCACGGCCTTTTTCAGACACAAATTAAACTCGGTAAAGCAAACTCCAACATGGAGTTTAAATCTGCAAACTCCTTAACTGCATTTAGCACACATGCTGCCAGCCTGGGCCAGCCGAGGGTTGCAGGCCCTCGGTGGCCACATGGCCAAGCTTACATGGCTCACATCTTTACAAGATAGCCGATTTTCATCTTTCCTCCACTGAACCTCTCCCTATCCAGTCTCCATATTCAAATCTCAAACCTGAATCCAATCGAATCGAAATCCTTCTCTTTGTTTGCACACCCTTTATATACCCTGATTTCCTGCCTTTTAGGAAATGTTTCACCTTGACTATTTCACTTCTTTCTTCCCCCTGCATCCCCCTGAAGGGAAATTCCAGCTAAGGTCATTCTCCCATTTTAACATTACCTGTCCTTGAAATCTGCAATCTTAAAGGGGGGAGGGGGGCACACCCTATCAGTACCAACTGGAGCCACAGGATTGGGAGTCAAGGTCCTGGCATTTTTAACCAGAAGTGCCCTAAGACTTAAGTAAACCCCGCGAAGCTCCTTAAGGAGCAGAAGTGGGGCTCTATTCTGTTTAAAACATTTGTGAGGGTGTGGACTCCTTGTTTTTTTTTTTTTTTTTTTTCGTATCTGTAAATAAATCTCTTGTCTATCCTGGCTGTTAAGGTTTGAAATCTGAGCAGCTGCTGGGTGCAGGCGAAAGAACCCATAAAAAGGAGAAATTTAAACGGGGGTGTCCCTGTCCCCCCCCATAACATGCCACCTTCCAAGAGATTATTTCCTCCATGCTGGCGCCAAAATATGCCTGCAGGGTACGCTGCAGAGTAGGGAGGCAGAGGTAAATAGTTGGAGACTGTAGAGCAGCAAAGACCCAGATATTTACTATCAGGTTCTTTACAGAAAGTTTGCTGATCCCTGTTCTAGTGTATTAATGGAAACAAAAAATACCAAATAAAGACAAATCATGTTTTAAGTAACTGATACACTACCGTTTTTAAAAAAGAGACTAGGTCTCGCTATGTTGCCCAGGGTTGTCTCGAACCCCTGGACTCAAGTGATCCCTAGCCTCAGCCTCCCAAGTAGCTGTGATTACAGGTGCACATCACCCAGCCTGGTTTTAATCTCTACCTTTCTTATGTCAACCTCTACTTTTTTTATAAACATGAATTTAATGAAGAAAGTCTCAAAAGTACATAGGCTTCAAAATACCTCCTCCTGTGTTCTGGGTTACTCTGCAATAAGAACAGTCTTAGAAGCAGGCTGTGAGTAGATTTATACTCCGCACTTTGAATTTCCTCCACTTTAGAAGAAAATCAAAAGGTGTTACATGAAGGTGGTCTTTTTTCTCTAAGTCCCTAAATATGAGAACTTTTATCAATTCTTAGAAAAAGCCCAGACTTCATAGAAATACAAGCCCATTTGTGGGTGGTGTGTTTGTAAAACCAGAGACTAGACAGCGACACTACTTATGCTTTATCTCTATCCTGGACTTTGGCTGTCGCTTTCCAGTTTCATTTCACTGGAGTCAGAATTGCTGGGTACTATACTGCATGACTCTTTTCTATGGATATAAAAACTAGTGCAGCGGGTGTGGTGGTGTGTGCCTGTAATTCCAGCTACCTGGGAGGCTGAGGCTAGGAATCACTTGAGTCCCCGGGTTTGAGACAACCCTGGGCAACATAGTGAGACTTAGTCTCTAAAACAAACAAACAAAAAACCAACAAACACTAGTGTATTTCCCACAAAGTGTTATTACAACTTTTTTTGCATCTCACATATTTTAAGTTAACCTTACATAACAGTGACAGATCAGAATTCCTACTCACAGCTTATTTTAGGTTTATTCAGATGTGAAACAAAGGGGAAGTAGGGAAAGCACTCTAAACAGGGGTAGCAAGTCAAGGAAAAATGTGTTTAGAAATTTATGGTCTTTTCTTTGCAAACTACTTATTTTTCTTTTTAAAAACAAAATGCTTTTATCTATTTGGTTGCAACACCATTAAAATAGTTGATATTTAATCTTTCTACTTTCAAATGAAACATTTCCATTAAAAAAGTTTTTTAAAGCTAATGTAAAAATTATAACTGTACGATGAACATGGTTTTGCTGTATGTGGCAGATATAATTATCAGTTTTGGGCTGGGCACGGTAGCGCGTGCCTGTAAGCGGAAGCCTAGGAAGCCATGGCGGGGACCAGGGATTGTCCTACCCTGGACAATGCAGCGAGACCTAGTTCCAAAAAAATAGCTGGGCGTGGTGGTGCGTGCCCATAATCCCAGCTACCTGGGAAGCTGAGGCTAGGGATTGGTTGAGTCTGTGGTACCCTGGGCAATGTGAGCCTGCGGTTCCACAGGCAAAAATAGTGAGACCTAGTCTCAAAAAAAAAAAAAAATTGTCAGATTCTCCCCCCACCTCAAATTGCACATTAGTAGTTTTAAAAGTTCTTTATAAATAAAAGGACATTGGTAAATACTGTAATTCAAGGTATGAGACAGAAGTGACACACTGAGGACATTCCCTAAGTTCACGGTAGACCTGGTTTTGTTTGCCACTATTCCTAGCACCTACCTAACACCACCAATAGCTGTGGAAGAAATTGTATATACTCTCATGCCTCCCAAACCTCAGGTACTACAAACCATCTTCATTGCCTTCTCCAACTCTTCTACTGGCCATTGATCCTCAGGTGAGCATACCTTTTAAGCATGATTAGTAAGTTGGCAGGACACATTTTTTGCTCACCCGATCCTTTGTCACCTGTCCTCTGCCTGCCCTTGTGCTTTATAGTCAAACTAGAGCCTTCTTAGAAAAACAAGAGACCTCAGCAGGGAGACCTAAGTTCAAGCTCTGACCTTTCCCAAAAGCCCTTAATTTCAGAGATGACAAGGATTTCCCTACTCTTACTCCGAGATCAGCATCTGAATGTGAAGTCATGTAGTTCTGCTCAGTGACAGCTTTGGGCTCCGCCAAGTCCTATTCCTAAGCAGACAGAGCCTACTGTCCCAAAATAATTCTGGCCAAGGAATATTTCCCTGTAACAGGCCTACTCCAGTTTGAGTTTGGAACAAAACCCATCTGTGGTAGTATAGGGGATGGTGATTGTGGCCTCTTGTGTTCTGAAGACTTTAAATGCAATAAAAAATAATCTAAGATTTAAAAAATGTCTTCCAGATGTATACTAATAAGTAATTTAATAATGAACACTGAATTATGGAGAATGAGAACTGAAATTTAACAGAACCTTGGATGTCACTACAGCTTTATGCTCTATGCCACAAGTTTCATTGTGGTGATCCTTAAAAGAATTTTCAGAAACAAACTTACGGTAATATGCTAAATTGTCAACTTGCTTCCTTATTTACTGTGAAACAGCAATCACTCAAAAAAAACTGTAATTTTAAGCAAGAACATTAAGAACATCACAGATCAAATAATGAACAGTAATTGTTTTACTGTTTATATTGATCTGCTATGATCATAACATGATCAAGTTGCATCCTTTTATCCATCTAAATGACTAAAGATTTAATTCACCCACAAATCTACACTGATCACACTTTAAAAATATCTAAAATGGTTTACAGTAGTTAGGCAGGATTTGCTTTAATCTGAAAGATTAACTTCCAAGTGAAGCCACATCCACGATTTAGAAAATATAAAAATGATCAATCAGATGCAAGAAAATAAAAATTATTTCATTACTACTTTTTTTTGAGGTATCACCCAATTTTGATGATCAAGGGTTGACAGAAAAGGTATTTAAGTGAATAAGCATAGATATGCTTAGCCTAAATGCAGTGTACATCCTATTGCCTGTGTTTGTTACAAAATTAGTTTGGCCACTGCAGAAGTCACATGAGCCCTTTCAATGCCTCTTTCATCTTTAAAATGTGGACATTATCTGTGAAATCCCACAGAATTACTAGATAGGTACATTAGTTATTAATAGCACTTTGTGAAGACAATTACGTCAATGCAAATTAAGTTGTAAGCGTTCCTGTTCATTACAGGATTGACAAGTTAAAAAAAAAGTAACCTTGTCTGAGTTTAGAAATGGTTTAAAGAGAAGCCTTTGCCAATTAGTATCAGTTTACAAAGCTCAAGAGAAAGTAAATTTTGATCACCCCATCTTCTTAGCAATAAATAACACCTCAATTTCTCCAGTCAATATAACTTAAAGGAAAAGAGTTCTCTTCTTTATCCTTTAAAAATTTAGACTTACATTTACATTTCAGTAAGATTTTCATTCTACACCAGAAATGGCAGTTCCTTAAAACCCAAGTTTTAAGTATGTGCATCTTTTCTGCTCAGAACACAGATATATCTATACATTATCAGTAACACAGAGTATACCTTGGTGTAGAACATTTATTTATTTCATGAAACACTCAAAGTTTAGGTCAGTGGGAAATAATTTTAATCAAAGAATTGTACATTTTCTTCCCACATATCTTGCTCTGTATTAGGAAATGATGTTGAGATCCATTTCACTACAATATTACAAAATATTTACAGAAAAATATTAAAAATAACTCAAACATAAAAGGCAAGATGGGGTAAAATAAACTTTTTTCAGAAATCTCTACTCCAGTGCCACAGCACACAGGAAGAAAATCAAAAGAAACTGAGTAAAAGACCCCCCATCACAAGTTTCCACAGAACAGGAAAGAGGGAAAATAATGGATGAAAATGGTGGTATGAAAGGGAATGGATGTTATCGGTATGGCTTCAATGACCAACCTATTCTGAGTGAAATATCCTCTTATATGCAGTAAAATCTCAACAAGGCTAAACTTTACAATATTCCTTGAACTGAAATTAGAAAATACCCTGACGATGAAAGTAGCGCTTCTGTCTAAATTTTATAAGGACCTCTTTCTCCATGAATCATTGATGTGGAGAGAAACCTGTTGTGGCATCCAAAGCTGTCACAGTAGCCCTTCCATCTCTTTCATGAAAGCTTCATAAACATCATCCTTAGTTTGTACTGAGACAGGGACAGACGGGCCAGATTTGGGAGCTGCTTTGGCAAGAGGCACAGCAGAATCATCCTCTGACTTTCTTTGGGGAGTAGCAGTAGCCCCTTTATTCTCCCGACGTACCCTCAGTGCGGTGGGCACGAATCGAGTAATCTCTGCCTTAGGATTAGTGATCTGTGGCTTGGCACTGATGGTTGCTGTAGCTTTCTTTTCAATGGTGGCTGCGCTTGTATCATCCGCCTTGGGTCGCTGAATCAAGTTGGGTGGAGCACTTAAAACTCCTGGGTTCGGTAAGGGAGCTGGTGGGAAAAGCCCAGGTGGGGCAGGTCCAAGTGGAGGCACCAAAGGTGGGCGCATCATGCCAGGACGAGGTGGGGGGATACCTGAATGAAGGAGAAAATAGGCAGGTAAAGACAAGGTAAAATCTAATTCTAAGGGTGTTAAAAACATGAGTTGACAATTTTTTTAAATGGACAGTTTATAGAAAATAAGCTGAAATTATGCTGCTTGCTATTTAGTGTATTTACCCTCAGCTTGTATTCCTGTAATTACATTTTTCCCCGTCTCAACATATTTAAAAACACAGGGATTCAAAATACATAGAGGAAAATATGGGCAAAACACTCCAAGACTTACACTTAGAAACCTCTTTCAGGAAACATCTACATATGCTGAAAAAATGAAGGAAAACAAACAGCTGGGAATACATCAAATTAAAAAGCTTTTGTACAGCAAGAGACAATAACCAAAACAAAAAGAAACCCAACCGTATGGGAAAACATTTTTGCCTTCGATGCAACTGATAAGGGCCTGATAACAAAAGATCCAAAAAGAACTCACACAACTTAACAAAAACAAAGCAAAAAGTCCAGTCAAAAAATGGGGAGAACTAAAAAGACACTTCTCCAAAGAAGAAATACAAATGGTCAACAGGTGTATGAAAATATGTCCAATGTCACTAATAATAAGGGAAATGCAAATCAAAACCACAACGAGATGCCATCTCATACCAGGCAGAATGACCCATGTTAAAAAAAATAAGCAACAAGTGCTGGTATGGATGTGGAGAGAAAGGAAAACTTTTACACTGCTGGTGGGAATGTAAACTGGTCCAGCCACTATAGAAAACTGTGGAGGATTCTAAAACTACTGAAAAAGGAATTACCTTTCGATCAAGCAATCCCACCTCTGGCAATCTACCCAAAGGACACAAAAACACTAATTCATAAGGACATCTGTACTCGGATGTTTACTGTAGCACTATTCACAACAGCCAGGAAACAACCCAAAATGTCCCTAAAGTAATGAATGGTTGAAAAAGATGTGATGTATTTACACTAATGAATTATTATTCAGCCATCAAAACTGAGAAACACGATGCATTTGTGATAAAATGGTTGAACCCAGAGGGTCTCATATTAGCAGAAATAAGAAAGAAAAAGAAACCACATGGTCTCACCTATAGAAGGGATACAGGAATAACAAAAGGTCAAGAAAAGGTCAAAATATGCTAACAACTGGGGCAAGCAGACAGGGAGGGCAACGGAAGGAGGAAGAAATCAGTGAAGGGAGTAGCACAAGAAGATCAAGATGAAGATTCACAGATGATAAGGTGGAGGGAGAACCCCAGGGGATGCAATGATGTAATATATTTACAAACATATATACACACAAATATATAAACAACAAACTTACTAATAAAGAAAATAAATAAAAACATGGTTTCAAGTTTGATTTTAAATTTGTCAAATTTCAGATTTGACAGCCCAAGATCTATTCGAGATAAATAAAGGCCAGCAAAGTTGGGGGTTGATTCTCAAGCTTTATTTACTGATTTCCATACCACTCTCCCCTCCAAGAAGGTAACTCAATGAGCAGGAAATGTATTTTTAACTCTGGGAGAAGAAAATGTCACTCGTCAACATAACCATTACTGGAAAATAATACATATCCTATTGAACGTCTAAACACACCATCACTGTTTACCAGAAACTACAGATATATTTTGTTCAAATCTCACCTTTTTTTTTTTTAAAGACTAGGTCTCGCTATTTTTGCTCACGGAACCGCAGGCTCATGTTGCCCGGGGTACCATGGACTCAAGCAATCCCCAGCTTCAGCTTCCAAGGTAGCTGGGATTACAGGTGTGTGCCACCATGCCCAGCTATTTTTTGGGACTAGGTCTTCGCTGCATTGCCCGAGCAGGACTCGAACCGCGATCCCTAGCCCCAGTCGCTCCATAGGCTGAAGTTTACAGGCACGAGCCACCATGCCCGGCTTTCAAATCTCACTTTTAAGATCGAATATAAAGAGTATCTAAACTGTGGGGCGCTTAAAATGTGGTATATATGTACACGATGGAATATTATGCATCAATCAAAGAGGACAAACATATGTCATTTGCAGCAACATGGATGGAGCTAGAAGGACTCATATTAGCAGAAATATGCCAGAAAGAAAAAGAGAAATATGGGATGGTCTTACTTATATGAAAGATATAGGGAAGAACAAACAAATAAGAAAAATTAGAAACAACCAACAGAACTGAACAATAGAATGAGAGAGGAGGAGGGGGAAGGAAACGGGGAGGCAGAGGGCACAAAAGATTAAGATGGTTTAACAGATGTTAAGGAAATGAGAAAATCCTGGGGTACACAATAATGTAATATATATGTATATATACACATACACACACACATATATATATATATACACAAAAAAAAATTAATTATAACAAAAAACAAACAAACAAAGTGAGGTGTTTAAAGGAAAGCTTCCCACTAAACTAGGAAGTTCAGTGTAGTAGGATGGGATAACCCTGCATTTCTGAGCATAACCTTCAAAGAAATCACAGAGAATTAATCCAGGTAACATTGGCTGGGACAAGTCCCTCATGCAAACATCTGGAAGAACTCAAGTTCCACCTAGACCAAAAACAATTAAAAAATATCATATGAGATACTTCTTGATTCTAAGATATTGAAATGTGAAAACGTCTTAGAACAAGTAAAATAAGTAAAATATATAACAGATAAGTTTCTGTACAGAAATCAAAAGATTTACCTGGAGGTGCAGGGGGAGGTAGCCTGGGTGGGGGTCCCCGAGGAGGAGGGCCAGGAGGCAGACCTGGTGGTGGACCTGGGGGAGGGCCAGGGGGTCGGCCTGGTGGTGGTCCTGGAGGTAAAAGCCGGGGTAAAGGCCCTCGGAGTCCTGGCATTCCAGGGGGTCTCAGGAATGGAGGTGCTCCTGAAAAAAGAAAAGTGATAAAGTCAAACAAATACCTATGAAATCATAATTGTGGTATAAAGGTAACTCAGATATTTCACTGACATCAATGAAATCAGAGAATATTTAGCATTGACTGAAAATGTGTAAAACAGAATTTACTCAATAAACATCTGAGCACCAAAGAAAGGACATTAAATTTGTTAAGATTCTTTTTATTTCGCAAGTCTGACATATAGCACACGCAATATAAAATTACAGCTTTGTTGGGATAGAAATATGAAAAGATGAGAATTTTTAAATGGGTCTAATGTTAAGCTAAAAATGGAACACAAAGCAGGGTGTTTTAAGAATTCCTATGTTTCTTAATAAGATATAAGCAGGGACCACTAAGAATGAAATCAAATAGGTCATTTTTTGCACCATTCAGAAAAGGATGAACTCAAATTAAAACAATTTAGTCAGACAACCGCAGAATATGGGACCAAGATAATAAACTGCAAAGAAGCTCTATATATTATTAATCAAGTCTTTTATTTCTATACTTTTAAGCCAAAAACTTGATTATTATTTTTTCTAAAGATCACAATGACTGAGCACGGGTGTCGTGCGCTCGAGCGGCAGAGGCGTGGTCACCGCGTCCCGCACGCACCGGCTCCACTGGCCTCTGAGGTCGGGCGGGGTGGAGCTGGGGTCAGCCCGGGGAGCCTGGCTGGCGTGTGGGCGCCTACTGCAGCCACGACAGCAGCCGCCGTGCCAGGTGCGCACCTGCCGGTGCCTGCCTTTTGGAGGGGGTGGGGTGAGGCTGGGGTTGAGCCTGGGACCTTCCTGGATCAACCGGCGCACGGGTCTTGCACGGGCAACAGAGCCCGCACACTCCGCGGCCACACCATGATGGCGTGGGCCCCACCACACATCTGAGCTCTGTGAAGAAGCAGGGCATGTTTGGGGGGAGGGGAGGGGTGTTGTGGTGTTGGCGGCGGTCCACCACAAACCCCTCTGAGTTGCCTCCACTCCTGATAGCCCTAACCAGGAATAAGTGTCTCAAGACAATTACTCATCCACAGAAACCAAATGGGTGAGGTGCAGGAGGAAAAGACCCTTAAAATTGTGCCACCCGGGCAGGACTCAAGGGGAACAGGGCGAGCACCACCCAGCACTGAACTGCGAGAACAAACAAAATACTACTACTACAATGCACTGAGGAGCTGTGAACAGAAACCTGGCACAGAGATGCTGTCAATAAGGGCAACGCACACCCTCTTTGCTTAGAGGGAAGAGACTTGCCAAATGGCAGTGGCCCCACAGCAAAGCCCCAATGGAGGAGACCTATCATCAGCTGATGGCTGTCCCTTCGAAGATCTGCTCTTCCAAAACATACAGCCCCCAAACCCAAAGATCCGAAGCATGACTAAAGGAGGAACAAAATGTTGCAGAAACTGCAGAGATGAGATCCACCAAGAAACAATCATAAAAGCCAAAGGTGCTCCAATAGGCCTAAGAAGGCAAAAGCAGTACAGGAAAAAGATAAACAGCATTCTCTACACCAAGTCTTGGAAATCGCACCCTCACCAAGGATGAGATTGCGATTGGATCCAGAAAAGAAAAAAAAAAAAAAAGACTAAATGGCTAAACATGGACAAACAACAAAAAGGAGGCAAAGTAACCAGAGGGGACGTGGTGTGGCGGGTTAGTCCCACGGGATCAGCAATTATACAATCATGTATTGTAAAAAATGCAAAATTAAAAAAAAAAGATCACAATG
>PVHY01015457.1:12814-36057 GCA_004024945.1 Uropsilus gracilis
AAAAAAAAAAAAAAAAAAAAAAAAAAAAAAAAAATAAAAAAAAAAAAAAAATCAATGGCCACTCAACAGCCCCTAGAGGAAAATAGTCAATAATATTTGTTGTGCCCTAGTCACATTCACTATCAATTCAGAACTGAGTCAACTTGTTATATTTAAAAAAAAAAAATACTAGAAAAACAGCTAAATAATTCAGTTTCTGCCCACATTAAAATGAGAACTAAAAACTCCTGAAAAAGGAAGTGTTCTGGAGAAAAAGATGGTTGTCAGAAGAGCTGAGTTGCGAACAATGACAAAGAATTAAATGCTATACCACCAGGAACCAAAACATGAATACTGAAGGTATATCTATTTTTGCTTACCTGGAGGTGGTCCAGGAGGAAGGCCTGTAGGTGGTCCAGGTGGCCGTAAAGGTGGGGCAGGTGGTGGTCCAAGAGGAGGTGGTCCGGGCATTGGAGGTGCTTGTATCTGAGAAGGAGGAACAGATTGTGGCGGAGCTTGCTGCTGTGAAGCAGTAGATGTACCATCAGAAAGGGATTCCTCTTTATGCTGTTTTTGTGACTGCTTTTCTGCTTCAGAATCATCAGAATCATCTTCATCATCATCCTCTGAAAACTCCTCTACTTCTCGTCCCTCCTCTGGGATTTCCTGACCTGAAAGAAATTTTATGTCAGATAAATGAATTTCACTTTTTCACATCTTGAAAGACAATGATGCTACTATGCTCAGCAATTTTTTCCTTAAAACTAGCAACTGAGCAGTCTACTTCCATGAAATACTAAAATGTGGAAGAATACTTCTCTAAGCTAATGAAGCAGAGTAGAAAACAAGCCCAGACTTCATAAGAAAACAGATGGATTTAAATGCCAGTTGAACCACTTACTAGCTATGTAACTCTGGGTAGTTTACAGGAAAATATATGTAAAGCAACTGACTTGTGGAAATACTGAATGGTGATTCACTGTTCCTTCTCTGCCATACCTGCCATTCGAAGCATCATGGCTTGAAGAGGAGTCAGTTCCTTCATATTCTTCTTTTTCTTCCTTGACTTTCCAGGCATATCTGCAAATCGAACACTCAGACCTAAGGGCCAGAAGAGGGAGAGTGGGTAGATTGGGATCAATAAAATTTAGAAAACAATTATATAATAATACTGTAAAATCTACACTAGATAGGATGGCTGCTCACTACTTGAACAGAAGTTCAGAAAGATAATGAAGATAATAAAGTGCCAACTGGTGGTAAATACTATGCTTTTTTAAGTTGTAACTTAAAAAACAATTAAGTAACAAATATCTTTATGCCAACAAAAATGAATACCTAGATAGAAAAAGGAAATTTTCTGGAAAACTATAATCTACTAAAATTGGCCAAACAAGTTAGAAGACCAAAACACACAAAACTGATGTAGTTAGATATATATTCCCTAAAAGGCTTCTGGTCCAAAAAATTTTAAAAGGAAAACAACTGTCTATAAAAATGCTCCTTATGCAGTAAAAAACTCAGGGGAAAAAACAAAAGGCCTATAAATGAGTTAAGAGTGGCAATTTCAGCCTAGGTGTACTGGTAATTATGTTTAATAAAAACCAGTTAGCAGAAATAAAGAAAAGTGGGGCAAAAGACCACATAGTTCCAAGGAAAAATGGAACTGCAAATGCTCTGACTTCTTATTTCCTAGTATTTTTCATTAACAGCTCCTTCTACCTACATTTAAAGTAGTCTTTTGGTTCTATGAGTCTCAAGAAATATCAGGGAAAAAAACCTGTCACCATTAAGTTCTAATGTTAACAATACTATTGGAAAACAATGATTTACATAATTTCAAAAGAAGCTCTAAGATTATTGTTGTGTGATAAGAGTATATGTTTTATACTGTTTGGTACCTACTATTAATGCTGAAAATTCTGATGTATTAGTTCATGTAAGGCACACCAAGAACAACAGATTTAAAGAGCTTTTAACCACTATTTAAACAAAATTACTAAAAATGACAATGTGAATATGATTTTCTCAGTATGGTTATGTGGTTATTTTCCTTTCTTTCCTTTAATACCTGTAATAGAACATTTTAATGGTATTAAATGGTCAGATTAGACTTTTTTTACACTGATTTTTGTATTATATACGCTACTTAATTTTTTCCTTCACAGACTGAATACTTAACTATATACCAAAAACTTTTAAGACTGAGATGTAAAGATGAATAATAGAACTATTATTCATTCATTCAACCTTCCTTTCTAGAAGTTCAGTTACTTTCATGGCATCATTAACAAATCAGAACCTTCACCATGTGTACTATTTACTGGTCAGTACCATGGAATTTTCATCTGCACATACCTGACTTCTTTTCTTCATTGGTGTCTCTCTCATCATCACGGTGCACAAATTCATCACCTTCGCTTTCTCCATCTGATCTGTCAGTGTCGCTGTCATCAGTACTGTCATCATGCTTATCTTGATCCATGTCCTCAGGATAGCCATCATCTTCACTGGTGCTAGAAACATCATCATCATGACCCCGTTGGGCTAAAAGGGAGCAGGGAACAAGGAATATGACTGGAAACTCCCATACACAGGTTATGCTCACTACCTGACTTAGAAACTTTTATATACACACACATTCACAACCATGACACTCTAATTTGACGACCACAAAGCTAAAAGGGAAACAGATATCCAAATACTAAGGACTTGGTAGTAAAACATTTTTAAGGAAAACCTAATTTTAAACACAGTATTTTTATATTTCCTTATGCAAGATGCTTCTACTTGGGTTTATCCTATGATTTACCTGTCCATTATTATATACACAGTATCCCCATTTATTATCCGATTTCAGAGAGTGGTGAACAAGATGTTACATAGGTCAACACTAGAACTGATAGTGACAAGGTTAAAAGAGCAAAAGAAACAGTTAAGTCCTTACCAAGTTCAGGACTATAAAGTATGTCTTCATCTCGTCTACGAGGAGGAAGATCTAGGGCAAAGCCTACTTTACGGCCATACATCTGCAAGACTTGAGGAGGTGGTGGTCCAGGGGGAGGACCAGGGGGTTTTCTGCCAGGAGGCAAACGTGGAACACCATGTCCAAGAAGAGGAAGGATAGAAATTGCCCGAGTTGGAGGTCTGTCAAGAAAATTTTATAGTTATATCAAGTTAGTAGAGATTTTTAAAAAACAATTTCTAAAAGTTCTAAAATTTAATCAAATGAAGCACTGCCTACATTGTCTCATTTCACAATGCATTAATTTTTATTTTTTATTTTATTTATTTATTTATTTATTTATTTTGAGGTCTTGCTATTTTTGCCCGTGGAACCTCAGGCTTTCGTTGCCTGGGGTACCACAGACTCAAGCAATCAATCCCCAGCCTCAGCTTCCCAGGCAGCTGGGATTACAGGTGCGCGCCACCACACCCAGCTAATTTTTTGGAACTAGGTCTCGCTACGGGCCCCAGACGGGATTCGAACCGCGATCCCTAGCCCCAGCCGCTTCATAGGCTGAAGCTTATAAGCACGAGCCACCGTGCCCGGCCAATGCATTAATTTTTAGCACCTAGAAAGTCAATAAGAACTTCTAAAATATGCTATTTGATTATGCTATCTTACCCATAGGCTGAGGTCTTCTTAAGGATGGAGGGTGGTTGGGCACCAGGAAGTGGAATGTCCTGGATCAAGATGTTGGAAGGTGCATGGGGCATATCTGGCAAAGGAATGCTCTCCACTTCCACATGCTGAGCATTCTGAAACAGACAGAATCTTTTAAGAGTATGACAAAAGAGTAATCCACAAATAACATTGAAAATTTAGCAATATTTATTTGGTAACTTGAATTTGTTTACCAAATATGTAAACAAATATGTAAAGAACAGGAAACAATATTTTCAAAAACAATTCATGAATTGAGAAAAAGAAATCAGTTTTTTTCCCCTAGCGGGACTAAACCCCACTAATTTTCTTCTTTTTGATTATGGCTTGAAATAGTTGCTTTTAGAGAAGTCAAACTATTAAAGTATATAGCATCATATATATTTTGGGTGACAGAAAACTACTTTATTATGAACTTAGAGAAGAAATTAGAGCAAGATGGGCTCTAAAATTAGCCTGCCTGTTGAAATGTTGCCATATTAGCTGTATGATACAAAGCAGAGTATCATAGGCATGTTTAATTTAACAAGAACCTGCTGAGACAAAGGTTCAACATGATCAATTCTCCCATTAATAGTTTAGAGCAAATCTACACATATTTTAGTTTTTCTCAAAGACATTTAATTACCTTGACAGCATCAAAATATTGGCTAAGCTGAGCCCTCTTCTGTTCATATTCTACTTCTAATTTTCTTAATTCTTTGTAAATATCTGGGTTTTCTTTTTCATAGAGTCGTAAAATACGTTCAAAGGTTTCACGCAGCTTCTTACGTTTGTCTTTCAGCACCTTCTCATTTAATTGAGGTTGTTGCACTGGGTTAAACTCTTGAGAGAAAAAAGAAAGATTATGGCATCAAACATAAGGTCACTTCATTTAAGAATCAATGTGATATTCCTTTAATAATACTCTGATTTATACTAATCTTTTAAATAGGTATCTAGACATCAGATAGTCTTTATAATTCTACCTTAAAAAGTCACAATAGATAATTAAAACTATCATTTTAAGATAGCTTTTACTTTTCTTTTGATACTAGGTCTCGCTGTTTGTGCCTGCGGAACCACAGGCTCAAGCAATCCCCAGCCTCAGCTTCCCAAGTAGCTAGGATTATGGGCGCACACCACCACACCCAGCTAATTTTTTTGGGACTAGATCTTGCTGTGTTGCCCCCTGGCGGGACTCAAATCATGATCCCCAGACCCTGCTGCGACATCATAAGCTGTTGCTTACAGGCATGCACCACCGCACCTGGCCCTACTTACTTTTCTAATAGCAGATCTTAAAAACTTTTTCATCACAAGGAAAAAAATTCTGTGTGGTGATAGATGTTAAACCTACTGTGATCATTTCATGATACACATACAGCAAATCTTTATGTTATACACCAAAAATACGTCAATTAAATCTCAAATTTTTAACTTTACTTTTAAAGAAAATGTTACACACTTTTTTTTTCTTTTTACATTTTAAAAGGACAAGTTTATTAGGAAAAGGAGAAAGAAAAAGGGAGGAACTTGTATAGACACAGATAGGCAGTCTTAGGATGAGAATAGGGGGATAGGTTTAAGAAAGAAATGCCTGCAGACACTCTGGCAGTCAGAACTCTTTCAACTTCATTATAAGTTAAATTTCACTCTACACTAAAATACTGGCACACTAAACTTTGAGACAGACCTGGCATTACATACTACTACACTGTCTCTGACATTTTGCCACAGACCGGCCGGGCAAGGGCACAGGCCGCGGAGGACCAGAGTTTAGCTGGGCAGGAAAGACACAGGGCTGGCGGTTGGCGAACAGACACACACTCAGTGAGCAGTGGATCTGCTGATTTATTTGAGATTTTAGTTAGCATTTATAGTGTTTAAAAGAATTACTTTAACATTTTATGAGAAGAAACATTTTATGAGTACGTGAGGGCAATATTTTAACGGAAGACAGAAATTAATATCTTAATGGAAAATAGATTATCATTAGATACTACAAAACATTTTTAAGCAATTATTTTTTTAGAAATCATGACAGCTAAGTTGGTTACAGGTTACCAAGATTGTCTCTTGACTGCAAAGCTTATCTAGTTTATCAAGTTTTCTTTGCCTCGGGTTTATTGCTGACACTCTTGTAATTTTTTCATCAAGAGTTTTTAATGTAAATTGCTTTTTACAATTAAAATAAAAGGATCTGACGACTGGGTCCCCAAATCTTTCTAATAATCATGCAGTTCATGACTTTAGCACTCCTACACCTGGTGTCTGGGGAGCTACACCCCTAGGGTCCCCTGCTGTGCAGGTCAGCTCCCAATTTGTTCCTCCTGCAAGGGGCAGAGAGCTCAACTTGTAAAAGCTTTGATTTACAAGCCCCCCATCTCCGGGTCAGCTCCCACAACATTTCAATCTCAGATCCTGGGTACTTAAATCTTGGTTAACTAAATGGAACCTCAAAACACCTAATGGTGACTGGCCCTTATTAACCACTTATCTTTATAATGAATGGTTGCTCCTTTTGTAGCTACCATATAAATATCTCTTTTAATATGGGACTTAATTTCAGGACTTAATTTCTCTACCACAAGAGAGAATAGCAGAGGAGTACCAGATCTGGTTTGAATTCCCGCTATCATACTCCTTGTCTAGCCTTCTTGCCTGTAACCTGGGGACCAGAGCCTTCTGGAGTTTTAAATAAAGGTGGAGGAGAGAGAAAACACTCACAAGCAGGGATAAAATAAGCTAGAGCTGCTAGGCATGGTGGCACATGCCTGTAAGCAGCCTAGGAAGCCGCAAGGGGGGACCAGAGATTGTGGTTCCAGTTCCGCTTGGGGCAACGTAGCGAGACCTAGTTCCAAAAAAATAGCTAGACGTGAGGGCGTGCGCCTGTAAATCCCAGCTACCTGGGAAGCTGAGGCTGGGGATTGCTTGAGTCTGTGGTACCCCGGGCAACGTGAGCCTGCGGTTCCATGAGCAAAAATAGTGAGACCTAGTCTCAACAACAACAAAGCTAGTGTTACAGTGGCCTTGTCTTCCAACCACTGCTAATTCTATACACATATTCCATCTCCGATCCCAGGAGTTTTATCAGCAGAGTGAAGCTAACAGAACAGACTTGACAGATGAACAATCTTGAGAATGACGGCTGGGTTTTAAAAGTGACCAACTTATAAGATTCATCAATCATGGGAATTAATGTAACTTTTTTATATATATTGTTGTACTTGATTTTTTAAAACAGTAATTAAAGCCCCAATGATTAATTAATAACCAACTTTGTTTCTTAAATCATATTAACCTTGGTGATTTATTTAAAACCAGAATATACTGTCTCATACATAATTCCAAGTGTGATTAATGAGTACCGACTAAGTGAATCTTAACTCCAGCTATATCACATTTCCTAACAATATGATTCTAAAGGAAGATACACAATCCCTCTGTACTTGAGTTTCCTCACCTGTAAGAGGAACAGCATACCTACCTCAAAAATTTGTTAAGGTTAAATAAAACATATGGGGAAAAAAATCAGCAAACAGTAAGAGCTCACTGAAGCCTAGTTATTATCTCCTTTTAAACTGACATAAGTCAGCTTTGGGCTCCTAAGTAGGCAATATGCTGACACCCCAGGGACAGTATTGGACCCACTGTTATTTAGATCACAGGCAACAAGGGCAATCTGTTATGGTGAACAAAACAAGGTGTTTTGGGAAGCATACAGCTTAACCTAGAACGCTTAATCAGACTAGCTTCACAGGTTCCACCATATTATCTTAGAAAGCTTAAGAATGAATTTTCTTGAATGCCACTGAATGTATCAATGAGGATGCATTCAGTGCATACTGAACTTCTTTTACTATCTATTTTTGGGCAAACCTCTTAACCCAGATGGGAATATTAGTAAAAGAAAATTTGTTTAACTGGCAATGAAGAAAAAGGAAGCAAAGACAAAATTTGCAAAAACTTGACAGCTGAAAAGCACATATGAATTAACTAGATTATTTAATCTTTGCAAGTTGAAAGTTCCTTTTCAAAAAAGGAAAGTTAAGTCCTATGTTACAATGATAAGCGAATGATTATTTGTGAGTTGGGACAAAATTTCCAGGAGCAGCATCTCATAGTCTCAAACAACTCAGATATAAGACAACATGCAGTTATTTCATGTGGCTCCAGTTATTATGCCCCACCAGTCCACTGCTCTTCCTGACACCAAAACTAATGCCAAGTGTCAAATGCTGCCATGCTTTTGTTTTTCTTATACCTGTTGTTGTTTCATTCATTTATCTAATAGCCAGCCTGTTTACCCTGTTATAAAATGTAGGCTTTAAAAAATCTTTACCCATTTCATCCAATTTCTCCATGTCCCGGATAATCTGTTTGGGATCTTTCATCTTCAAAACTGCAGCTCGTACCATCATGCGTTGCTTTTTGTTCTTAGAAAAAGAAGAGAAGAATGTCAAGATGCTGGGTACTCATGAGTTTTTGTTTTATTCAAGAATCCACTTAAAGTGAATTTGAACTTCTTTGTTTCTTATTACACGTTTCAATGGCCATTAAAAAAAAGCCAAACTTTTTTTTGCTCTCAAAAATGTTTTAACTTTAGAAATAAATGAGATTTGCTTTGTTAGATAAGAATTTCTTTTAACTTTTTGATTTATTTTATGTAAAAATTTTTTAGCATTTATGTAAAATTAAAAAAAATTCTTAAAAAAAGGATTATAGCTAAACTCTGAATCTGTATTACTAGAAAGAAGATTTGAGGCTTTAATGTTAAACAAGGAATCAAGAACATAAAATTATGAACTATTAAAAAAATTTGAGTTTTCTCAATGCTGTTGAGGTCTCATACTGAAAAGTAAATCCTTTCCTATTCTGGGGAAGCACTCTGCACAAACTCAAAATGGCTACATAAGCAGGAAAATCCTTATTTCCATCCAGTCACTTCTAACAAAGCAATATAGCAAAAAATATTTTCAAAAGCATTTAACTTTTTTGGCAATGTATTTAACATCAGCTAAATACGGATGTTACAAACTCCCATCATGCATTTATTTTACTCTTGAACAACATTTTGGCTTAGGAAGTTTTATGATTAAAGAAGTACAAAGTACCGTTTGTGGCAACTAACAAAATGTTACTTTGAAATTCCCCAACCCCCAAAAAACAACATATGCCAAGCAACATCTAGAAGTAATAGGATGCATCTGAAATCTTACCTTCTTTAGTTCTCTCTTTCGGGCTTCTTTTCCTTAAGAGAGAAAAAGAAAATCGTTAAAACCTTTGAATCCTGAACATTAATACTTTCTCCAATTCAGTACAGCTAAACCTTACAGTGGGAGGCTTTCCTGTGCATCACAGGATATTTAGCAGCATCCTGGCCTCTTATCCACTAGATGCTAAGAGCATCCTTTAATTATGGCAACCAAAAATGTCAAGAAATCTTGATACTGGAATCTTTAAGTTTCATTAGAAATAAACTCTGAAATGAATTTTTCTGTAAAATGAATGTTCAAAATTTCAAATAAAAGCTTTAATTAAGACAATTCTACTTTGCAAATCAAACAACTCAAAATATTTTTTCCTGAAATAATGATTTTTCTGCACTTTAAAAGTTTTAATCATGTTTTCACAAAAAGCAATGAATAAATGACTGCACACTCCTGATTAATAAGATACCATGAGGTAGATTCTCTAAAGCTTGTAATGTTTTTCACCATGCCTCCATCACTCTTCGTTACCGGATACTTACTGGCCTGATCTGTGGGGTTCATAAATTTTCCACTCTTGGTGGATGATGTCGATCTCCGTCCCATGTTGACAATTTGTATGGTTTTAGTCGTTCATTAAAAAGAAAAAAAAAAAAAAAAAACCTGCAAGGACAAAGCAATTTTTCTTCTATTAATAAAATTTCCTCCTTTACATTTGTAAAATTTCAATGTTTACTCTTAAAGGAAACATTTCTTTGATTAATCCTTGAAACCTTTTTATAACTTTCTGTCTTGATGGCAGTGTCCAAGAAAGATGACCTCAGCTTCCTCACCATGAAAAAGTAGATTACCTCCTATATTTTATAATGGTTTAAGATCATTTTGAATATCATTAAATGACCAACTAGCTTTTGTAAATGAGAGCACCGCCAATTGAAAAAAGGAAAGAAAATGCTTCAACAATAATACACAAACTATAAACACAAAAAAAGCTACTGGTCCTTTTCCAACACCTGTCTTTTACTTGTATGTTTAGCTAAAGAGGAATAATTAAAGGGATTGAAGACCTGTATACAATGACAAACAGTTCACCCCTAGCCTATGTTGCTGGTTTTACTTGGCATTATTTTCCAAACACCTCTTAGACAGTAAAAACTCACTAAATTAAGCTCATTTAATTCAGATCTAGTTTTAAATTCAGATACAATCTTTGATCTCAAGAGCTGAAAATAGCAGTATTTCAGATTAAAGCATTATCTGTCAGACATTCCAAAAGTCAGGAAGATTTTTGTAATTTTAAGGTAACTTTAAGGTATAACTGAGGGACAATATTTGTAAAGCTGAAATTTGTATTAATCGAAGATACTATGTCACTCTCTTACTCCAAATGAATGAGATTTAACTTTTAATACTTATTCTTACACATAATAAAGCTGACATATTTCCTTCCTCATGAGACTTTTAAAGGTATGAAAGGGAAGATCACAAGGTAACATTTTTAGTAAACCATACAATTCTACCTTTCCTTTATGACGATTTTTTTGGACAAATTAATTAATGTCTTTTTCAGGAAGCGTTCATTCACACTGCTTTATGCTACTGCAGTTGCAACACTGTTTCAGTTGCAAATTATTTACCGTGCCCACAGTTTGTGCCTTCCTAGAAAACCCAGGAGTGAAGGCGGAAACAAGCAAACGACTAGAAATACAAGCAGGCCTATCTCTGCTGGTGTGAACCTCGTTTGCTTTCCTCTCATCATTGCTCTCTCATGTTTTGACCCTCCTCTTCGACACGTGAAACACAAAACAGATACGAATCAGAGAATTTTCAGTGTGCACAAACGGCTTTTTCAGTCTAAAGGTAGAGACCATGGCATCACAAAACCGTGGTGGACTCTAAAGGAAGCTGCAGTGGGACGGAGCCTAAGTCTACCAAAGAAGGCAACCGCAGCAGCAACTGCCGAAACCATAGCGACGGTTGACCCTGACTCGTGGTGCAAGACTTCAAGCCCAAGTAACTGGCCAACGTGCACCGAGAGAAGACGGCGCTAACCGGTCCAAGCCACGTCGGCCAGATAACCGCTGGACGCCGCACTGCTGCAGGCTGGGCGATTTCCAGTCCACGACCTGGGAGACCCCAACCTCGGAGAGGAAAAGCCGGGTGGCAGGGCCTAGTGTCCCCGTGGCAACCGCGCGGGCACCAAGCAGGCACGGGAAAAACAGAAGAAACGAAGTGGAACCATCCCGCACACTCACACTTCTGTTGGGCTTCTGGGACTGAGAGAAGCGGGGAGGGGAGATTCTCGGCCTCTTTTAATTGGTAGGGGCCTTCACCTCTGCCTCTCCCTCAGCCACCCAGCCACCGCCATCTTGAAACCTCGCGCCCCTCCGCCATCCTCACGTCACTTCCGGTCCTATGAGCCGGCGACCGCCGCGTTTCTCAGGCCGGAACCATAGAGAGTAAGCTAGAACTGCGGGACCGGAGTCGCTTCCGCGCCAGTTCACCGCCCAATTGGCTGGTTCTCGGCTAAAAGCCCTCCTTTATTACGTAGGGTCGGGCGGGTTCCGAGTTAATTCCCGGCCGCTCCATCACTGTTTTGCCCGAGCCCGATTGAATGAATATAAGCAGGTGTTTTGCGCTGTTTCGTCTTGCAAAATTGTGTCAGTTTTTGGCTCTTCTTATTCTCTGCGTGTGAGCGGGTGCAATCTCTTGAGTGTCTCAAACTCCAAATAGCACCAGTTGCTGTATTCTGTGGTGCTATTATAGCGCCCGTTTTTCTGGAAATATAGTAATTTAGTCCACACACATTTGTACACATGAACAAGTCAGTGCCCACGTTAAGACTGCGAGATTGCTATTACTGAGGATTTTTTTTTTGAAGAAACGTTTACTTTTGTGTAAACGAGTATCTGGTGAAGATTGCGTAATAGAAAAGGTATTAAACGGGAATATAACCAAAGACAGTTTCAAGCTTACGAGTGATGAGGATTTATATTGCTATTTCCCCCTCTAGTCATTTCAACAAAAGTCCTTGTGATGTCACTACACTATGATGTCATGTAGGGGTATTCACTTAAGTCTTCGTCCTTTCTGTAAGAATCCTCCCATTTTTTTACGCCTAGAAGGTAAGGTTAAATATTTTGAGTCTATTTGAGGACACTCATTGCTGTTCTTGATTTTTATAGTCCTCATAGGAAAATAAGAGCTTACCGAATTCTTACTATCGATTATAAACATTCCACCATCTTGACGATAGATATTTTTAACAATACTTAATGTGCATTTAACTGAGTGTTTTCCGTTAGCTAAACTAGCCTTTGTCTTAGAAAATTCCAATTCCTTATTTGAATTCTATGTCCCAGAAAGAACAATAAGACGCAGTTTAAATATTTACAAATCAGATATAAAAGGTTTTATAGGCGAACCAAGTTTTGACGTTTTGGAACTAGTTTAAAGAGCAGTGACAGAAGAGGAAAAAAGTACATTTAAAATAGTGACGTATTTAATCTAGCTTTTTTAATTTTTGAGATGCCAATCTCTTAATATTATAGGTTGTTTCTTGTACTGGGATGTAAGAATCAGTTTTTTCAGACATCAATACTTATTAATAATTTTGTAAGTAGAAAATAGATATCTCAATGGGAAGTTATTAGTTGTGAGAAATTTAGAAACAAACACTTGATCTTGCAAAATGTCAGCTGAACCATTAGGCTTCGGTAGTTTCTGGATTTTTCTGAAGTCAGGTGATTAATGAAAAGAATCACAGTCTTACAGAGAAAATTAACAGCTTCCTCCTTTCTGCTAGTATTGAAAACGCAATTTCATTTTCTTGAAAGGTAACCATGACTCTCCTGTAAATGTCAAAATTTTAAGAGTAGCTACTCCATATCCTAAATACATTTTATACATGTAAAGTTGGGATTTGCTTCCTTTCTTGTTTTTTAAATATTGTAGACTATTTAGACATTTTTCACTTGATTTTTTCATTTTTCACATTATTTAATCGTCACATCACAATTGGTCAAGGTTGATTGCGGCCTTTCTTAAAAATCTATCCAGTTTATAGAAGTTTATGGAGCCATTGCCTCCTTCCAAGTGATTTGTTATATACCATTTTTAGTCTCTTCCAATTTATTGAAAATTGGATTTAAACTGATGGTCAAAATCATTGTTAGCATTTCTGTTGCTGAAAGGCCCAGGATTTTAATCTTGGCAGGAGTATTATGCCCTTTAGAACAAGGTGATGTCTGAAGGTATTGGTAGATCTAAATGTCTTTGTATTTAATGTAAGATTAAGAACTTGGGGAATTAGAAAAGGAAAAGGTAACGCCTACACCTGTTACTCTATTACAGTATTTTGATCTGGTAGAGCAAAGAAGGCATCCTTGCAAATCTAGGCATTCATGGTCATAAAACTCTACAGTTGTTATCTAGTTCTACTAGTACAAGTAAGTCATCTTTCCAAATTGTTTAACATATTTATCTTCATGTTGAAAACATATGGAAAATTAAGCTAATCAAAGATGCTAAATGCTGTTATTGGAAGAGAAACAGAAAAATATTCCAGTGTCAATTATTTACTTCATTTGGTGTCTCACTGTCTTGGTGACCTCTGTAATGACACGATGATATTTTTCTGAGGCTGATTTGAATTCCACCAGATGCTTCTCATAACTTTTGATGGCTGCTTGAAGCTGTGTTTTCTCTACTGCTCCCAGGATGGCACGAAAAATCATATCTATGCCAAGGCCAAGAACAGCAACTCCAATGCTGCCAAGGAGAGAAGCACCAATTTGTGCTAATATAGTGACCAACTTGCTAATTATGCCAGTTGTGACATTTGAGCCCACAAGTTTAACAGCCACTGCACTGGCTGCAGAAGTAGCTTCTCCTAGGATTACTGAAATAACCTTCTGTACAATTGCAATTTTCTCTGTTTCCCTTTCCTTGATATCCTGAAGTTTTCTATAAAGGGTTGGCTCTAGTTTATCTTTTAGTGCCTCATCAACCTTTAGCAGTTCCTTTTGGATATTTTTCATAGCTTGGATGATGACATCACAGTTTTCTTTGATAGTCCCATCTCTTTTCATCTCAATGAAGCTCAGTCTGGACCCCAAGTGCATATTTAAAACTCCAATCAACTTATTGGTGACATGGAAGCTGTCAGATAGGCAATCAAGCAACTGCTGATGAAGACGGTTTACTTCCTGGCGTCTCCTTGGGTTCTCTGGGTAGAGGAAGTCACTCTGAGCCATATTTCAAATATGAACCCTGAAAAATAATAAATCCTCAGTAAAAATCTTGAAAAAAATTGTTGCTGTTTACGCAGATTTCACTAGGAATGCTTTTATATCAGCAGCAACATAGCAACATGATATCTAAGGATTCCTTAGAAGATTCAATAGGTTCTTCCAAACAGTCATTTTTATGAAACTTGAAGTTAGTGTATGAAGAATGTGGGTAATAGAACACAATCTATCGATACTTATTTAGCGCCATAGATTTTTCTGGTAGGGAGAAGGCCTAGATAGAAAATATTTGTGTTTATTAAGCATCTGACTATTAATAAAAAGTGTGTTTCATTAAAAAAACTTTGGAATAGTAAATAGTCCACAATTTAGTTCTTGGTGGCAATCTGCAATTTGATAATCATGAATTTAGACTGATTTCTTTTTCTTCTGGAAATTTACCATTAAACTTTTTATATATGTTTGGCTTCTAATTTTCAGATCTTATCATGAAAGGAAAGCTCCGCTTTCTGACTTTGAATTTTGATTTTGAAGAATTTGAAGAAGACCACCAACTACATCCCTATTAAGATATTTAGGTAAGAGCAATTTTTCTCCCTCCAAAAATGTGAGGAATATTTCTTGCAGCTATTATATGCCATTATCTAGTGGGAATAGCTTCCAGCAAGGGTTGGGTGGTTCTGTTTACCTCAGAATAAACAAATGAGGTGATGGACATTACTCCTGACTGGGGTGTTGAATGCTTTTAAGTGGACAGTTCCTTTCCAGTTAATTCATTATTTTAATACAAACTCATAAAATGCATCTGAAACACTGAACAAGGTGAAACTAATTATTTTCATTTTTTTCTACACTTATATAAAAGCTGTTTCATTGTTTGCTCTTAAATCAGTAAAATTGATGGGGTCTTTGTTTCCATTATAATTTTCTAAGACATGGTGATAACTGGTAATATTTAAAAAAATTACCAGTGTTATACAGGTATAAGAGTAGGTGGAGCCATGGAGCAAAATTGTCCTCAAAGCAGATCCTTCTATACATCTGGCAATATATAATAAATGTAAGTTCTCAATAGTAATTGAAATTATTATTCCTTAGATGATCTTGTCTTTGGGGACTAAAAGTTAATTTAAAAATGTCATCAGTATATGTGAAAAAAATGAAACCATAAAATAGATTGGAGAATACATATTATGTCTATAGGGAGGATTTTATAAGCTTAAAAAAAGGGAAAAAGTCACTTAAAATTTTGATGAACAAAAATGACTTTGTAAAAAAACCTGAAAGTTTGGGCCAAGTGCAGTGGCATGCACCTTTAATCCCAGCCTAGGAAGGGAGGCTGAGACTAGGAATCTCTTGAGTCCGCAGGTTTGAGACCCACCTGGGGCAACATAGTGGGACCTAGTCTCAAAAAATAGCTGGGCATGGTGGTGCACGCCTATAATCCCAGCTACCTGTGAGGCTGAGACTGGGAATCGCTTGAGTCGGTGATACTCTGGGCAATGTTGAGTCTGTGGTTCCCTGGGCAACATAGCGAGACCTAGTCATAAAACAACAACAACAACAAAAACCAACAACAAAAAAACCCTGAAAGCTAACTGAGGAAAATGAAAAAGTATTAACTTCTAAAGCGTTCTTATTGGGTAAAAGAGTAATAGTCTAATAGCTAATGAACAACCAGCTCTGGACAATAAAAGAAATAATAACTAGCAAATTGGTGAGAAAGTTCAGTCTTGCCAGAAATCAAGGACAGAAATGTTGTCAACTTTTATGCAGTACAATTTTTTTCTTTACAGATCCAAGTCTTTGCACATGCACTTGGGTCCGGGGGTCCAGATAACAGTTAAAATTTTGTGCCAATGACAGATTTGATTAAGACACATCATGATCTGCTCAGAATTATCTTTTACTTATAATGAACAAGAGCTTATTTTTCTCAGGCTTTTCTCCTTTGGGCAGGTGGGAGGGTTCTTTTTTTTTTTTTTTTTTTTGAGACTAGGTCTTGCTATTTTTGCCTGTGGATCTGCAGGCTCATGTTGTCAGGGTACCATGGACTCAAGCACTCCCCAGACTCAGCTTCACAGGTAGCTGGGATTACAGGTGTGCGCCACCACACCCAGCTATATTTTTGGTACTACATCTTGCTACTGCTATGTTGCCCTGGGCAGGACTCGAACCGTGATCTTCCAGTTCCAGCCGTGCTCCCTAGGCTGTTGCTTACAGGCATGCACCGCCGTGCCCAGCCTCAGGAGGGAGAATTCTTTAAGCATATAGATCTTCAGCAGGCCTGCCAGCATTCCTGCTCCATATAGGATATAGTTTAGAGATGAATTCCATCCCAGCAATGAGGTAAGAAATGTTAGACAATTAGGAGAGAGGGATTTGTAGGTGAAACAATGAATTAGGTAAAGTTTGAAGATGCTCGTGAAAGAAGCAATTTAGTTGAGTAACGATTTTCAGAATTATAAAGGTATTGTCGGATTTGTGCAAATTCAAAATTTAAAGAACCCATATTTTAATGTGCATTGACACTTAAACCACAGGGAAACATTTAATCCTAGAGGAAAAGTTAAGAATTTGTACCTTTCCAAATGGATGCTTCTAAAATATGTGCTTAACTTAATTAGAGAAGTCCTATCACATGGAAGCCGTAGCTGATGGGGTGCCTCTTTCCATTACTGTTGTGACAGTGCTGATGCACAAATTGCTAACTTCACTCACCAAAATGCAACTCCTGCAACTAACTGACTACTCACCCTTCAAGATTGTAGTTGTTCCTTAGAAATGACACAAGCTTTATTCTTTTACTGTGGTTAAGAGCAGCAATTCTCGAGTTTTCTCTTTTGTGCTACCTTATAACATTTTCAGGGATGATTTGTTGATGATTAAAAAAATTCAGTCTTCAAATGCTCCACATCACTAATAATAAGGGAAATGCAAATTAAAACCACACTGAGATACCATCTTATAGTAGTATGAATGGTCCATATTAAAAAAAAAAAACAAAACGGGCAACAAATGTTGGCATGGATGTGGAGAAAAAGGAACTCTTCTGCACTGCTGGTGGGAGTTCAAACTGATCTATCCACTGTGGAAGACTGTGTGGAGGACCCTCAAACAACTGATAGTGCAACTACCATTGGACCCAGCAATCCCACCACTGGGAATCTATCCAGAGGACATTAAAACACTAATTAAAAAGGACACCTATATGTGCATGTTTATTGCAGCTCTGTTTACAATTGCCAAGATTTGGAAGCAAACCAAATTCCCCAAGACTGATGATTGGCTGAAAAAAATGTGGTATATTTACACAATGAAATACTATGCATCAATCAAGGAAGACAAACATATGTCATTTGCAGCAACATGGCTGAAACTAGAAGGACTCATATTAGCAGAAATAAGCCAAAAAGAAAGAAATGCAGGATGGTCTCACTTATATGACAGGTAGAGGGAAAAACAAATGAATAAGAAAAATTAGAAACAACCAACAGGGCTGAAGGATGAAGAGAGAGAGGAGGAGGGGGAAGAAGGCTGGGGAGGCAGAGGGTACTAAAGAGCAGGATGATTAACAAATGTTAGGGAAATGGGAAAACCCCAGGGTACACAATAATGTAAATATATAGATATATGTATATATATACATAATTTAAAAAATTAAATTAAAAAAATCAGCCATTACAGAGATAGTTGACATTCTCTGAGGACATCTCTTCTATCCTATTCCCCATTATACATTCCCAGAAATAATAATCAGTTCACTGAATTTGATGTTTATCATTCCTGTGGTATGTGAAACTTCTAGATCACACATATGAATAAATAATATATTATTTTGCATGGTTTATAATTTTGTAATTATGGCATTGTAATATGTATACCTATCTGTAACTTGTTTTCTTCCCACAAAAAATTAAAATAATTCAGTCTTCAAAAAATATTTTTAAAGTCTGTTTAAAAAATATTTTAAAAGTCTCTTTAAAAATGACTAAAACATCTGCACTAGCAGGTAACTAAGTGACGTACTTAATCCAGTTCTGATTCTCGAAACTTTTGTGTGGTAAATGTGGAGTTTTACACTATTTTTGTCACATGTAGGTGACAAATGCACTTTGGGTAGTTCAGCACAGAAATGCTTGTGCTGTTGGAGTTTTTTTACTGTAGAGGCTCATGAAACGAATTCCGGAGAGCCCTGAGGTGGTCTAATGGGGAATTGCTAGCCGGTAGGTGGAGCTCTTGGTCCCGGTCACACCCAGCTTTTGCTAAGGCAAAGATGCTTCTTCCTGTATTTGGGTATGGGTGAGTAAAATTTTTATTTAAAGAGATAATTCTATTGCTGAAACATGGCTTGGTAATTATATATATTGTATCTTGCTCCTTCATAAAATAATTAAACCCATCTGGCAGTGCTACTGTGACTGATCAGCCTGTCTTAGGAAATTGGAACAAAACAAAGTTGCTTTAGAGTGATTCTTATTGAACCTAACCTCATAAATTTTGTTGAGTTGCGAAGATCAAGATCATAGAGCATATATATAAAATTGTAGAAGTATGTTGATTATTATTCCCATAAATAAGCTTTACTTAGTGACACAGATTTTCAGGAAAGGAACCACTTTACAAAATGAAAATGCATTGCTTATCACATTCAAATAAGAATTCTCAGGATGTTTTTGTGAATAACAGTAGTGAATTAACTGTCATGTGCTAAGACATTTAAAGAAAGAAGTTAGTATTGAGGTGATTAGAGGAAGTTTTATGGAGAAAATGTCATGTGATATATGCTTTGATACTAGAATTACAACAGGAAGAAACTAAAAAATTAATAAAACAATATTTTTAAACACAAAATCAATAGCAGTGATACAGAAGCACTTTAAAATAGAAAAGTACCCATATACCCACCATCTTAACTTTTTTGTTATTCCCTGCCACAATTTGTTTAAATGATGAATGTTTCTACAAAATTTTAATAATAATATAAAAATTTCATCTTAATTTGTTAAACACATTCCTATATTTCTAGTCTTATTGTATTGGCTTAATAAAATGTTCCATAAGCTATCTTCATCACAATGTAATAAATCTCCAATTGTTTCAGTGTATACTATTCTGATAAGCATTTTAAATGCATGTTTTTCCTCCTTTTTATTATCTGGCTTATACTCTGAAAACTTTTATACTGCCACCCAAAATAAATCTTTACAGTAAGACATGTTAAGTAAATATTGTTCACATGAAGAACTTAAGGTGAAATTTCAAAAAGGGGATTTTTCTTTCCTTTGAAGGACTCCTGTAATGATGGAATAATGTGATTTCTGAAGTATGCTTCCAAACAATCTGAAAAGGAGGGTAGTTTAGAGAGATAGAGGAAATTAGATTGATAATTTTTGAAGCTAGGTGAATGTGTATGGGAGTTTATTATTACTGTTTCCACTTCACTGTATGTTTGTACTTTCCTTTTTAATAATTAAAATAGAAAATCATGGCCTTATCTAAACCTCTGATGTTTGATCACTCTGTGAGGTTCTCTTTCTCCTGGCTATCACTTTTCTTCATTATTCCTGTTTCTATTGTCAGGTGAGGGTCACTTATAGGAGACTCTAAGAATAGATAGGGTCAGAGACTTATCAGGAAACCACAGCAACTACTAACTAGGTATGATCTGCCTTAGTTGACAAACATAAATTGATTGTGGTGTGATGATACATTTTCTGCTGTAGATTATTTTAAAGAATATTTCTGGTCAGAAAGCAGAATATCAAAGTCAGCACCTCAAAGGCTTATTTCGAAAACTTCTATATGCCATGTGGCATTAAATTAAAGTGTTCCTTCTCCTCAAGAAGATAAGTGTTTAGGGATATAGAGCAAATGTGCAGTGATATTCTTCAACATAAAACAATTTATGAAGATGTATACACTAACTAGTATTAGAGTGCATACTCATTATTTCGCAGATAGAGCCTGAGTGCTTATATGAATATTATTGACATAAGAGTAAATTGCCATTTATATGACTAGCATTTTCACACAGGTGTCATTCTAATCATAATCATTTATAAAATGGATGTCTTTATGGTTCTGTCTCCACCTTTAACTTAATTATTTGTGGAAACTATTATATTTCTTACTTACCTGATATCTTCAGAAAAATAATCTTAGGAACATGCCATGGGAAAATCTTTTAACAGTCATTTTGTCAATTTATTATCTATATGGCTCTAATTGAAGCCTATTTCAAATTTCCTATAATGTGGAGAAAAGACAGAATATTTTATCAGTATTAATGGAAATACCCATATAACCTACCTTGCTGTGTTTCTGAGTTCAGTCCCAGCAGAGGTTTAGGAGTATTGTCCTAAAGTGCTTTTTCATGCGATTTCATCTGGAAGTTTCTGATGGAATGTGATGACTTACAGGCTTTGTTAGTCTCTTCTGGGTCCCTCTGCCTGTCAGGTTTATAGATTATTTCTGCATGACTTAATTGTTAAACATGTTCTCTTGCCTCTCCTAGTTCATGTAAAATTAGTATATATTAACTAATAATTTGAAAGACTGATATAGTAAAACTTAATTTTCTGTTGTTCATTGAACTTTTTATTGCTGAAAAGTGCTAATCAACTGAGGTAATTCAATTCAGTAGAGAAGTTAGTTCGTGACTGTAGCTGTCATTTTGGGTTTGCATCTGTCAGTTCAGTTTCTGATTCTCTTTAAAATTTTTTTTTCTTGATTGTGTATATCTTCTTACATGTTGTGTTCTGATTCTCTTTTAGAAGGGTGCAGATCCTCTTGTATTGGACCCCACCCTGTGACTTTATTCAACTTAAATTCCTCCTTTAAATTCCATTTCCAAATAGAAACATAATTGGGTTAGTACTTCAACATATGCACAGGGGGAAGGGAACACACCTCAGTCCACAGCACAAGAGAAAGGGGTGATGAATGAACAGAATTCTGGAGAAGTTGCAAAAAAGGGTCATGAGCATTGCTTAGAGATGTTAGCATCCTAATACCAAAGAGAAAGGGTTGAAATTAAAGTTCAGGAACATTTTTAGATGGGACATTTTGGGAGGTTACATCAGATAGCCTTGAATTCTTGGAAAGACTCCAGACCAAGAGAAAAATACAAACCCAGCTTGACTGTGTCCACCAGCCAGCAGCCCCAGGGGGCAGCTGCTGGCACACCTGGGGATCAGTATTGCTTGGGTCCCCTACTCAGTGGGGGTGATGATAGTGCGGATCTCTGGGCATGACCCCTGCACAGGTGAGAATGGGCATGGGGGCTGGGTAGGGGCTTCACCCTACCCACCAGTGGATGGCTATACATTGCAGCCATCTGCAGGGCTGGGAAGCTGTGTCATGCCCAGACTCCCATGGGGGGCAGGGGCAAGGGATTTGTATATGCAGCCAGCCGGATCCCACCCCTATACTGGGAGGTGTGTGTGTGGAGGGGTGGGGTGGAAAGGCAGTTCAAAATGCCTCTTCTGTTTCACTCTCACTCCTCTTAGTCCTCAGGAGGAATAAGAAGAGCATAAATAATACAAACACCAAAATAGAGTGGGTGAGGGACTAGATAAAGATCCTGCCCACACATCTGGGCAGGAGGCAAGAGAAGGAAGGTTGAGAAAGCTGTTGCATACAGGCTTGGTAAAACAACCATGGTGACGACCTATCACAGACTCATACCTATGGCCTCACTGGGAGTGGATGAGTCATAATCCCATTTCTGATACTGCATTTAAGAGAGCAAGGTGCTTCTTCCTGTTCCACAGGAGAGGAAGGCCACAGAGTCAGGACATTAGCCTCACAGCAAAGCTGCAAACTGAGGGAGAGGAGATGATCAGGTGCTTGTCCCCACTGAGAAACTTCTTTACTGACAAAGGCTGGGGCCAAGTCCCCCTAAGCCAGCGGCTAGAATTTTAAGGCAAAGAATCAGTGAAGTGGCACAGAGAATGGATCTGAGAATGAGAAGACACTGATAGAGCTCAAATGAGCACGGACTGACTGCACAATATGAAGTTAAGACTGAAAACCTACCAGTATGGTTTGCAATGTGTCCCAGGAACACAGTCCCTCACCCAGCAAAAGGACACTGCCACAGAAAAGGAAGAGACCAATGGACTTAACATAGATCAACAAACAACAGGAAGAGAGGAATCTGTGGGAATGGTGGGGGCGTCAGGGGAAAGGGGTTGTTGAAAAGCTCAACAACCATTTACTGATGTATGAAATTTAAAGAATGATTTAAAAAAAAAAAAAAGTAGCCTAAGAGGACTGTGGCATGTTCTTGATTTTATGCAATAACTTTTGTCCAAAGAAGTGTACTTGAGTGTGTTTCTGTACAGGTTTGTCCTTTCTTTTGTTTTTATTTTATTTTTTAAATAATATTTTTTTATTGAATAAGTTTTGTTCCCATTTGCCTTTTGGATGTTCCTTCCCCCTCCCCTATCCCACCTCCCTGGTCTCTCCATCTCTTTTTTCACTGCCATTTATTGTTTAATTTTTAGTCCCTTGGGTTCTTCCTTTTCTTTCATGTAGCAATGCCCTTTTGTCTGGTGTGGATGTGGTTTCCTGGGACACAGTGGCCTGTCCTTAGGTTTCCAAGTGTCTTTTTGCTGCTGGCCACCAGTTCACACATGATTGTGTTCTTTCAGTGCCTCCTCCTTCTTTCTGATTGGCTACTCCAGCCCTTCTTCTATCATATTTTGCTCCTTCGTTTTGTAGTTCTGGTTGCTGGCATTGGGAGCGTTTCTCCCAGTCAAAGTTTGTGCACCAATTTTTTGATCGAGATAGGCCCTGGTAGATGATTGGTCCGGTTCGTCGTGGGGTCACTGCCTGTCTCTGTGGCTTTCCTCACCCCCTAAAGTGGGAGGGCCTTTGATCATGCTGAAGCCATCTCTGAACGGGAAATTCCATTCCCATCGTTGTATTTCTGAATTAGTTCGTTTCTATAATCAGCCTTATAGTGCTGTGTCCCATGAATCTGACAAGTTCATTGTTCTGGAATACTTCTTTGTTTTTCATTTCTGTATTCATGTGCAACTGCCGTTGAATCATTGATTTAGTTGGTTCTGGTGAGGGTTGACTGGATTTGGAGAAGACCAGAGAGAATAACCCCTACCACCCACTAGCGCCCCCCCCCCAGCCTGCGCG
>PVHY01015458.1:0-15593 GCA_004024945.1 Uropsilus gracilis
ACCACTAGTCCTCTCCAAACTCTTAACCCTGAAATGGTTGAAATAAACCCAAAGGATGAAGATGAAGAAAATGCTGCAAAAGACAAACCTCATGAGATTCCCAGAGCCCCAGTGTTAACTCCTATGGGTCGTCCGGGAGGTGATTTCTCAATGGGAGAATTCAATCAAGACATTGAAGTCAAACCCATGCTTTCAGGTAACAGAAACCAGCTTATTTATTTAATTGGTAATTTTAACTTTAATCTGAACCAGAATGCCCTGCGACAGCATCAGTCTATTAATATATGTTGTCTAGAACCCAAACTTGTTGATTTATTAAGTTTTATAGCTTCTTTGCAAGTAAGCAGAGGAGAAGCCACAAGAAACAACCTGTGGGGTCTTTGGACAGTCAAGTGTATAGACTTGGTGTACAGAATGTCAAAATTATTTAGTTGGGAGTCTATCCTTAAAAGAAAGCACAGTGCCAAGGATAAATCTGCACTATTACCTTCTTTCCAATACTACTTCTGAAAAGCAATCAGAACTGAATAACGAAATTTCATCTTGAAATGAAGCATCCAATAGTCATTGAATTTACAGAAAGAGCAGGTAACTTGATCCATTCTGAATTTATTTTTGCACTTTTTTTTTGAATATTGCCTTTAAGATAACTAAATTGGATGACTTTGATTGCTTCCATCTCAGAGATATCTACATCAATTACACCTTTTCAGAGTTTAAGAAAGGATGAGCAGAGAAAATAAACTGGGAGGATTTGAAGAGAGCATAAACATTTACCCCATTTTGTTTTCTATTTGCTTCATTCGTTGCTAATTGGTTTCAGATGAGACTGATCTATGCAATGGCAAGCCCGTGGATGCAGTGACCACTTTGCGCAACGGGACACTGGTTGCATTTCGAGGTGAGTTATACACACTTTTCTTTTTCTCTCCATCACTTTGTGCAGATTTAATCCAAGCTCTGCATCTTGGATGTCCATCCATTCTTTTTGGTAATTGAATTCCACTGACTGACATAATTAGGCCCTATCTGTTAAACCTGTTGTGTCAAAATCTTCTTGCAGTGTCTTCATTTACATATTTCTAACGTTGCAGAAACAATCTTAAGCCAGTTCTGTCAAGGCCCAATGTAGAATGCTTTCATTCTCTGATTGACAGTGATAATAATTGATACTATGGGTCTTTATATTAGTTATTTGGCATAATATTCTAGAAAATGTGCACCAAAAGCTTTTTGTTAAAAGTAGATTCATCAATTTTTCATCCATTCTTCACTCTTTTCATCTCAAATGTTTTGGATCAAACTGTCCCTAAATTAGTAGACTGGAAAAAGAGCAATCTTAGTGTCTTATTTCAAAGATTTTCTGGTGTCTATAGCCATATCTCTCTGCAAGCATTCAGTTTACTGAGAGGCAGTTATACTTAAAAATATCTAAGGAGTTTATAGTAAAAAAATACTCTTTCTCTTGGCCCATCCCTTAAATTTAATTAGAAGGGCTTTGCGAGACCATTTAGTATTCTGACATTTGTGTGAACCACAGCCTTAAGAGAAAAATACTTGGGAGTTGAGTTTTCCGGAGGGGAAGCTCCTCCATCAACTTAGGCTCACATAATTTTATGGGAAACTGGGTTAAATATAGAAATATCTGAATAACAAATGTACTAAAGGTACATTAAAGTAACAAATTAAGAACTGTTAACTATTTTTTTCTAATATAATAAATGAATAGTTCAAATTTTAATTTCATATCAACTAAAATGACAACTGGTTTTGCTTTATTTGAACATCTTGATATGTTCAAGTCAGAACAGCACACCAGCAATTAGTTCATGTTCACGCTTTGCTGTACTATTTGCTAGTCTTCTCACAATATAGATTAAATCTGAAAGAAAACACATTATAGACTCACACCGTTGAGATTTTAGTAATCATTTAATTATAACACCTAAGTTCTAAAAGATAAATTGAGAGATAATTCTTTCTACACTCAAAAACTAATGTATTTCACAGGTGATGCTAAACTTGAATTAGTCACTCAGAAATGTTCAAATATCAACTTCTGTACTTATACTCACAGTTCTGAGTCATACAGTGCTTGCACAGTGCTTGTTAATACATCGAATCTGCTCTTTAGAATGATTCAGAACACTTAGTTTTTCGGCATTGTCTGTAAGCTGATCCACCACTTTCAATTTTAGGTCATTATTTCTGGATGCTAAGACCACTTAGTCCACCACCTCCACCTCGAAGAATTACCGAAGTTTGGGGTATTCCTTCCCCCATTGATACAGTTTTCACTAGGTGCAACTGTGAAGGAAAAACTTACTTCTTTAAGGTAAGAAAAGTATCTTCGAGAGTACTTTACAAATAGCCAATGCTTTATTTTAACAATGTAAATTGGGTGAACCTCTACTTCAGAATAATTTCCAGTTACACAACTATCAAAATTTAATAATATATAACTTAATTTGGTAATTAATGTTTCTTCCTTACTTTCAGCTGCACCCCCAGTTTTTCTTTCAATGCTATTACTATCCTTTTCTTCCTAACAATCAGGATTCTCAGTACTGGCGTTTCACCAATGATGTAAAGGATGAAGGGTACCCCAAACAAATTGTAAAAGGATTTGGAGGTCTAAATGGAAAAATAGTGGGAGCTCTCTCAATAGCAAAACACAACAACAGACCTGAATCTGTGTACTTTTTCAAGAGAGGTATGTTACATAATTGATGAAATTTTAGAAATTAAGAATTGATTTGCCAGAAATGTTGTTTCATTACTATGTTTACTAGGTCAAAGATATGTTTGATGGCTGGAATAAAATATTTTCAATGAGAAATAAAAATTGAGGGCAGTAAGAAATATTTAGCTCTCTTAACATGCAAATTAGTTTCATTTGTTTTCAAGTCATTGTTATGAAGAACAAGATTTTATATATATATATACACACATTGCTATATATACTATATATATAGTATATATATATACACACATAATATATAGATATTGCAGAACAGAATTAACAAATTGCATATATCTATATTGGCTTTATTTATTCAACAAGTTTTTCAGGAATTTTATAATACTCTTGGCCAACAGCCATTATTAGATTTGCTTTATTAAAAAAAAAAGAAACATTCTATCCCCTACCAGTAAATAGTCTTCCATCTTTTTTGGGAATGAAAAATGTTTCTATTATATGTAATTTTGTTATACATAATAGGTGGTGGTGTGCAGCAGTACATTTATAAACAGGAACCTGCCAGAAAGTGCCCTGGAAGAAGGCCTGCTATAAATTATTCAGTGTTTGGACGAACAACACAGGTTAGGAGACGTCGCTTTGAACGGGCTATTGGACCTTCTCAAACACACACCATCAGAATTCACTATTCACCCGCGAGAGTCACTTATCAAGACAAAGGTAACATTTTGTATCATGTTACAAATTCTTACATATAAGGTAGATTAATATAGTTTTTTATACTTATTAAACAAAAACACGAACCAAAAAGCCCTACTAAAGCTTAATTAATGCAAAACAAATTGTCTCAGTAAATAAAGACCAGTACTTTGCAGATAAAGAGTTTATTCAGGTTTGTTAATTATAAGATATTTATTATTCAGTCCCTCCTACTAATTATCTACAAATCTGTAGTGTGACCCCTCACAACAATCCTAAAAAGCAGATATTGAGCCACATCAGGGGCAAAACCTGAGGTACTGAAAAATAACTCATTATAGGTTAACAAAGCTAAGCAACCAAATTAGATTAAAACCCAGGAGTGCCTAGCCTTTGTGATGCAGTGGATTCCCTTTCAATGTTACTTTTGTCATCCACAGGTTTCCTCCACAATGAAGTTCCAGTGAGTTCGATGTGGAGAGGACTTCCAAATGTTGTTTCGTCGGCTATTGCACTGCCCAACATGAGAAAACCTGATGGTTATGATTACTATGCCTTTTCTAAGAGTAAGTCAATAAGTAAATATTTTAATGGTCAAATCTTAATAGCATTCCAAATAAGCAATTCTGAAAATATGAATATAACCAAAGCAAAACCACCAAGTATTTAATGGTAACTGCAGGGGAGAAGCTAAACTGCAATATTAATTGCTCTGAGGAATAGAGCAACTAAACTTTACTGCCAATTAAACTGAATTGCAGTTTAATTCTGCCTTTTCCATCATGAGCGGCCATTTTGACAAAACATCTTAATTACTTGAGTGAAACTGGTACTGAAAACAGTATTTTATTACCTATGGCCTTTAATAGAGGTATTGCTTGTCACAAAGTTGTTCTGATTTGCATTATTCACCATCTCCAAGATCAGAAAGAAGTTCCCTGGAAATTGCTCTAACTAATAAGTATTCCTGGAACACTCTTCCTTGAAAAATTCAGAAATATAAGGTATCCTACACAAGTCATGTCAGAATGTATTTTTTAAAAAGCCTTTTAAAAATGGTTAAAGGCCAGTGAGTTACTACTTTTTAAACTAACTTGGTTATTCTCAAATTCCTCTTTGAAAAAGGAAGATTGAATGGAATTTTATTGAAAGAACATTAAAGATCAATCTATGAAGACAACTAAATTTGAACTAGGTTCAAATTAATATAAGTATTTCTCATATTAAAACAACTGTCTTTGAGCATAATAAATCAACACACTATTTTCAGTGTTTGGCTTTCTTTTAACAAAAATACTGATTTCTCTTTTATTTTAGATCAATACTATAACATCGATGTGCCTAGCAGAACAGCAAGAGCGATCACTACTCGTTCTGGACAGACCTTATCCAAGGCCTGGTATAACTGTCCTTAGACAAGAAACAAAAGGAAGAGCAACTAATTAAAATGAAGAAAAGGATAATAAATTTTGACACTAAAATACATTTTATTAATAAAGAATGTTGAGATGAGCATACCAATTTAAATACAAAAGTTTTTTAAACTCGACAATCATCACACAAACAGATTTGATAATCTTATTCACAGTTATTACAGTTTACATAACATTTAATTAATATTTCCCCTGTTTATTCCTCCTCTTCCTCCCATCACATGGCTCACACCTGTAAGAGAAAAAAAGCAAGTTAACTGCATCTTTTCAGAAGTCAGTTAAAACTAGAGTTATTCTCTTACCCTATAGTTCATTATAAAACTATTTTCATTATCAAGTATCTAGGCACTTTAGATTTAGATACAGAACTTAGATAGTTCATCTTCAGTGGAAATCATTATAAACAGATATTTTTGTAACAGACTAAAATATTTAAAATTTTACTTTATTTTTTAGTAACTAAACAGTTATGAAACTTTTTCTACTGCATAAAATGTACGTAAGAGTAACAACAGCAGAGATGTAATAAATGACTTCTATATAGGATTATAACACTTGAGTTTTCCAAATCTTACTTTTACTTAAAGGAAAAAATGAAAAAATATAAACTATAAGCACACAGCCTTTAAAATACTATGGTTTATAAATCCATCTGCAAGAAGCTTTCAGATGAGTCAACATCACATTCTCTATGTGGAATTATTATCAATCTTCAGAACAATTTTAAAAACTGAGATGCAAGCTGGAACTTAAAAGTTAGAAGTTGTTTATTACTATCCCACATCTACTTGTAATTGATGTCAACAGTTACCTCTCTGTCTGTTAAACTGACGACCACGGACACCTTGTCTCAATGTTGTCTGAAGTCTCACCCGTCTGAAAGGTTTTGGTTGATTACTGCTAGTGTCTTAAGAAAAAACATGTAAGAAAGCCAAGTCAAAAAACAAGAAAACATTTAAAATGACAAAAACAAATCACAAATGAATGGATATAATGCAGGTGTCTACTTGCTTTCAATATTAACTTTTCTTTGGCAACATTTAAAAAGGGGAAAACACAAATATTCTCATTTGTAAAAGTGTATTTCAACTTTTTCCATTCGTCTACACAACTAATTTAATAAATATTTACACTACACATGTATCAGACACTGCTGGATTCTGGATAATACAATATAAAACAGAATAATGTCCCTCAGGAAATAATCCTTTACTATATACTATATAATGTAATAATTTCTTCATTGGGCACCCCAAACCTAACCATTAGCAAATCTTGTCAGTTCTAATTTAAATATATAACTTCAAATATGACTTCTCTCAACCTTAACTCTACAGCCTATCTAAAACAGGATTGATTATCTTCAGTTATTACTCAACAGTTTCCAAACTATACCCTTGTTTCTGCACATTACTCAGTTTCAGTCTCTTCACTAGATAGCATTCACACTGACAATGTCATTACGCCTTGAAATCAGCTGTGTCACCTCTTCTGGCTGAAAAGCTGCAACAATCCTATACTCACAAAAGTCAAAGCAGGTGACAATGATCCCACCATTCCATCCTCTCTCTCTCTTGCTAGTCTTGATGTCCTGTGTTCCAGCAACACTGTCTTCCTTGTAGCAGGATCCTCTATCCTAATACAATCTTCCCCAAAATTAACCACATAGCTTGGCTCATCTTGCATTTTTATGGTTCTTCAAACCTCAGAACCCACCTCTATTCATTTCAAACTTTTCTTCTGAAGCTTCCTTCCTCCTCTCAGCCTTCAAATAAGTGAAAAGGGTTACCTAGGCCTTGCTCTGGAATAGGTTTTAGTTTAAGGGAACATCGTGGCTGGTTTGATCTTCCATCCACACCATTAAAACTCTAGTATCAGGGCTGTTATGCTATTTAATCCTTCATCTGCTCACTGGAGCAACAGTTTTTTTTTTTTAATTTTTATTTTTTCAGTTGATTAAAACTGATGCATGGTTGAAAAGATATGGTATATTTACACAACGGAGTATTGTTCAATAATGGGGCAGCACTTTTGCTTTCACAACAGTGCTAACTCTTTGGCAAACCTAGTTTTCAGGTTTTTGATATGCTTTCCTCAGTAAGCTCAATTATTAAAAGTGAAAGATGTGTGCTGCTTCACTTGAACACAGAAGAGGCCATTGTAGGTTTGACCCAATTTCAATGCTGTTTGTCTGAGCAAACAGGGCGGTCCAAGGATGGGATGAACAGGAACAGGTGGTTAGCATAGCAGTCAGAACACACATTTATCAATTAATTTGGCCATTTCATATGGGTGTAGTTCAAGGTGGCCCCAAATAATAACAACATCAAAGATCATGACTACAGATTCCCATTACAGATAAAACGAAAATATCAGAAATACTGTAAGAATTACTGAAATGTGACTGAGACACAAAGTAAGCCATGCTGTTGGGAAAAGACACTGATACACTTGCTCCAAGCAGGCTTGCCAAAAACCTTTCATCTGTAAAAACGTATAATCTGCTAAGTGCTGCAACGTGAGACATGTCTATATAAAGTAAGTTTTTCTTGTGAAAGTTCCCTATTAAATAATGCTAAAATTCAGGAAAATACAGGATTATCAAAGTATTACTAATAATATAGTTTTTGGAATTGAGTCTGACACATACTGGCTACCTTGTAGTCACAAGCAGGACTTACCTACAGAAGAGCTGGAGGGAGGATCCTGGCTAGTGGAGGGTAGATCTGACTCATCAGATGCCTGCACAGGCTCTTCTTCCTGCTGGCTATCGATTTCCAGGCCTGCTTCTGAACTAATACTAAGAAATGAAAATAAAATTTGGTTACAAAATACAAAACTCATCCTAGAAAAACTCCTATCTTAAACTGTTCCCAAACTCTTTTTTCCACTTTGTCAGCTGAATAACCTACCAGTCTCCTCCTACACATACTGTTGTTGGTAACAGCATGCACTTTCTAATGGGGCAGGAGTAAACAGAGTTTTAAGTGTTGGTTTTGCCTCATTTCTCTTCTCAATAGGATGTATTCCAATTTAAGCTTTTTTTCTTTTTTGGTTGTGCATTTTGTTTAACAAAGGGGCTTTCCATTCTTGACACTCGTAGAAGACACTATGCAGAGCTTGATAAATCTCCAAGTAGCTATCTAGGAGAGCAGACTATTCGATTAATTCACAGTAGTAACAACCACTAACACATCAGCAGTTCACTGTAGGGTCTCACCCAGATGCTACAAGTTGTGGGTGCACGTGAAATTTCTGACTCAGTGGCTAAAATGACTCTCCCATTCCAGGAAGCACATCAAAAATCAAGTGAGGTAAGGAATGGTAAAGATTTGAATCTGCTCCAGTGTTTATAATACGCAAATTCAGTAACAATGTACTGAGGGATCTCTCATAACTGAGTGAAGCTGAAAAGTGCTGAAGGCAAAGTGTCTAATCCAGTCTAAGTCAGTTGCCAGTGGTGCAGTCAAATCAAGCAAGCTATTTTCAGATGTTCTTATCCTGAGTGTTCTCATTAATAAAAGTAAAATAATAAATATACGAAGCAGTAGTTTGGTTTTTGTAGTGGTCACCATATTCATCTCATAAATTGCAGCAATATTGTACAATATAGGAAAGACTTGTATCCTGGCTATGAAATTAATGGCCATTAATATTCTTAGCAGGGTCCACAAGCTCCTCCAAATTAAGTAGCAATACATTAGAGGATGGTAATAAACCTTTTTTCTCATACAGTAGAGCTGGCCTATATTTATTTTAATAAAACATTGCTAAATAAAACAAAATCCCTCAGTTCTTCCAGGAAATCTTGTTTCTTCTTCTGGCTAATGTTCCTGCTCATGAAGTACTCCATTTTTTTTCATTTATTAAAAAACTAGGCTTTCAGTGTGGAGGACCCTCAAACAATTGAAAGTGGACTTAGCATTCAACCCAGCAATCCCACTACTAGGAATCTACCCAGAGGACATGAAGACATTAATTCAAAAGGACACATGTACGGGCATGTTCCTTGAAGCCCTGTTCACAGTTGCAAAGAACTGGAAACAAACCAAATGCCCCCAAACAGATGACTGGCTAAAAAAATGTGGTACATATACACGATGGAATACTGCGCATCCATCAAGGAGGACAAACACATGTCATTTGCAGCAACCTGGATGGAACTAGAAAGATTCATATTAGCAGAAATAAGTCAAAAAGAAAAAGAGAAGTACAGGATGGTCTCACTTATATGATGGATATAGGGAAAAACAAACAAATAAGAAAAAATGAAAACAACCAATGGGACTGAACCATGGAGCGAGAGAGGAGGAGGGGGAAGAAGGCGGGGGAGGTGAACAACTGGCCAAACAACCAACAACTGAACATCACCTTAACCAACCAACAATTTGTAGAAAAATGGGAGAAGGAGTGGCTGAAGGAGGGATACAGCGGGGGGATATATGGAGGGAGGAGGAGGGATCAATTAATGCACAATTGTGACAAATCAATTAAAAAAAAAGTAAAACAAACAAACAAAAAAAACCTAGGCTTTCAAATTAACTTCAAAAGTTAAACTTCTCCAAGATCACTCATTCGTCCAGTGTTGTTTCCATTAAATTATTTCTTCTGCTTAAAAAAGTATCCAGATGATTTATCATGGAATACATTTTTTGCTGAACTTCACTAGTGATGTGTTAAAATTCAGTCAAGTCTTAAAAATTAGAACATTTTAATTTTAAGGAGTCAGTATTTCAGACACCAAGTTCTAACTGCACATAAATAAAGAATATATGAGGTTCACTTGCATGCCCACTACTAAATGGAAAGTGAGTCATTTCCTAATTTTCACAGAAAGACTTCTTTCTTGAGGAAAAGTTCAAGAGCTATATTAATGGGAGGGTATTACTGATTTTAAAGAAATACTCTGTCCCAGAATATATCATGTGATTTTCAAGGAGATAACCATTAAAAGAATTGTTTATTTTCGATAATAACCACTTACAGTCCTAAGATATACTACTACATGCAAAAATTAGTCTTTAAAATAGATGGTTTGGTTTGATTTTTTGTAATAGGATGTTAATTTTTTTTGTTTTTCTGGCTAAAGGAAAACAAATGCGAAAACCTGGCAAGTCTAAAACAAGCAAAAATTACAAAATAAACATTTACCCTTCAGATTCTGCCTCCACAAATACTTCATCTCCATCATCACCTGCTGTTGTTTCATTTGCTGTGGATAAAGTGCCAGTGGATGTTGTCACCATTGGAACAGACTGAGAGGCGTGCTCTGAAGCATCTGAAGTGGTACTCTCAGTAAATACGGTCACTACAAAATTAAAAGACCAGAAAATCAATACAAAGTTGAAGTATCACACCTAGCTTCACAGAGAACGCCTCAGAGGCTCACATTTTACTAACAAATGTAGGCTATGTATCTGACTTTGATACCTACCGGGGGCTGCTACTTGTAGAGGAGTAGTGGGAACACTTCGGCCACCTGACTCTTCTTCATGAGCTAGGAAGAGGGGTGTTTCATACATTCCTAAACCTAAAGATAATTCTAAGTATTAATGAATGATTGAAAAAGTAACAAACTGTCAATATACAAGTATCTGAAAGAAAACAAATTTATTAGCTGGGACCCACTAAGTAAAAATCAATCTTCCAATAAAAATTTCTAACACATTCTCTAATCCTCCCAACATTAATTTAAATACCTTAAAAAAAAAAAAATGGCTGGGTGTGGTGGCAGGCGCCTATAATCCCAAATACCTGGGAGGCTGAGGTTAGGGATCACTTGAGTCTGAAGGATCGAGACTACCATGGGGACAACACAGCAAGACCTAGTCTCTTAAAAAAAAAACAAAAACCTCTCTAAAAAAAACAGAAAAAAAAAAAAACAAAAAACAAAAAACACAGCTAAAGCACTATTTTTGTAAACTTACACCAGATAACTTTATTTAAGTTGAAGTAGGACTATGTTAGAAACTACTCGTTTGACGTTTGCAGTTTTGAACTGCAAAGTATTACTACTGAACTTACTGAACTTTTTGCTAAAGAAACTGAATTTCAAAGAGGAAACGGACATTCTTGAGGTTGGAAAGATAGCACTGACTTTCCAATAAAAGCCAAAATCTGGTTTACATGTCTAGAAATTGTCCTATGAAATAGTGCCACCTAAAAACAAGCATTTCTAAAAAAAAAATCAATTTCATATTTGTAGAACTTAAGAAATAACCATCTTAAATCATTAGGCCTAATATATACTACATGACTTACATGTCCAAACAAACAACTACTATTAGTTAATTTAGTGGTCCTTTTATCCCACATGTTTAATACATTTTTCCTATTTTTAATGTTGATGGAAAATATCTAACTAGTTCATACATTTAACTAGAGATGAGATGTTATGAAACCAAAACCAAAAAATACACTACACATTTTTTCCTCAGGAACTCCAAAATGCTTAATCTTAACTATGCATTTTTATTGCCTCAACAAATATTACCAGATACTTAGTAACATGCTTGATACTATAGTAGGAGTCAGAGAAGACACAAATGCAAAATAAACCCTTACGTTCAAAGATCTCAGAACTTTGATGGAAAAACAAAATGTACATGTAAGACAAAATTTACAAATTTACAAAATTTAGTATGTTACAGCACTTTCCCTAAATTGGTAAAGGGATTAAATCAGGTATCAGCTTTTTAAATATTTATATTTTTTCATTTTAAAAAATCACATTAGCATAGTTTATTACCAAATATATAGAAGTCTGGGAGATGGCAGTTTATTTAGTTACTCACCTCCTTGAGAAGCAAGCTGGCCAAGATCTGAGTGACTAGAGCTTGTCTGTGGCATATCCTCAGGCGGCCCAAACCGAAATCTAGGAACACCAGCAACCTGTGGGGAACTAAATAGACAAAAACTAATTTAACATAAAATTTAAAGTCACCCTGTCTAAACTATATGATGGAAAGAATACAGCAAGGAAGAATGAGCGTAAAAGAACTGGGAAAGAAACCAACTGAAAATAAAGTTGATAAAGGAATTCTGGATTCTAACAAAAATATTTTCAAAATAACAGCTGTGAATAAACCTAGTACTATGAATCATGTGATTCATATATCGGATCTATAATCTCAGCTTTCCTTAACTATACCTCACATTTCTAGTATCTGCTTGATGCCTCTAAGTCATATACTGAAAACAACAAAAACTAAACATAAGACAACAAAAAAGCTAGACTGAAGTCATGAAACTAAGTCTGTTCCCACTATTTGGTCATAAAGAAAACAGGTCACCATTCTAGTTCATTTCTTATCTGAAAGAGTTCCACCTAATGGTTTCCAAGGTCTGAAAAGTCTCAAAAGTACATGAGTAGAAACTTGTTTTTCCTTCTTGTCTTAATAACATTACAATCCATTTTTCTGCCCACAATCTAGGGCATAAACAAGCATTATTTCTGCCACTCCTTACCCTATCCTTCTTTTGCCATCTACTTTATGTAGATTCAGAAAAAAAAAAATAGTTTTTTACTTTCAGGTAGATTTTTTTAAACTTGTCTTCATTAAGTTCTTGTATGGAAGAACCTCCTGGCTATGCTAGAATGCTGATGTGTGGTCACTCAAGAGAGTGTGCTTCTGGCAGGGTGACTTTTAGAAAGGAGTTGACACTGACTGAGTGGCTTATAAAAAATGGTAGCTAACGTGAGCCACGGTTAATTGAGGAAGTTTAAAATTGGTTCTAGTGGGTACATTAAAGTATACACTAATCCATACTACAGGCAATGAATCTTTTCCCAGTTTTGTGGAAACATCCTGTAATATGACAACTAACACTACAGTCACAAGTAAATGTGGACTTACACATGGGAATCTGTTTTCATTCTCTAAGTGGTACAGCACAATAACATATGTCCTAGAGCCAGAGAGACTGCTTTGAAACCCAAAACCCAAAACACATTAACCCTGACCTCTAGCAAATGTGTTAACATCTCTGGGGCTTCAATATCCACCTGGAAAGTTGCAGTAGTAGTATATATTTTGTAATTATGAAGATAAAATGCATTATTCATAGGAATATTTAGTATTAAGTATTCTTTTCCAACACTCCATTTAATGTGGTCCCCATTCTTTTCCCTTACCTGCTGGAATGAATCATTGGTCATTCGTATCAACAAAGTATTATTTGTAATTCTATTCTTCTTGTTTGGGTTAGTCAGTTATTTATATGCTTAATTTGCACAATCATAAAATTTCCATTATGACCAACACTTTCTTAGCACCTAGAAAGCATTGAATATCTATCAGGTAATATTCTAAATATGCTAAACAAAATTAACAACCAAACCATCACAACTTAAATACTTAGGAACTTAAGTAGCTGGACATAGCTCTTAAGCAGTAGAGCTGAATTTCAAATCCTGACATTCTGATTCTATAAAGTTCATATTTTTAACCACTGTCAGACTACCTTTATATTTCAAATTTCTGACAGAAGCACCTGTATTTCTTTTAACTCTAATTTTCCCAATACTACATCCTCAACCTTCCAACCCCAAGCACTTAGTATATAGTGTAGTAGTATTCAACGTATAATGAACCAATCAAAAGCAAACAAATTAAAAGGGAAATAGAGAACTTGAGTTAATCACAAAATGTGTCCCTTCCATGAACTTACTGAATTGCTTCAGCAAATCCATCAGTACGATGTGGAACCACAAGAGTTGGAGTACTTGGAACTGTTCTGTCTTCATCATCAAAAAAATGTTGCTGCTGAAACAAAGAGAAAACAGGAACTAAACAGGCACGACAGGAACATATATACGGACTACAAATATCCAATGAATAAATAGCCATTTACACATGGCAGGTAGGTGGTACTTACCATACCACCTATTCCTGGAGTCAGCTGAAGCCCACGTCCCACAGACTGCCTCCGAGTCATCTGAATTCTCTGTCAAAAAAAAAAAAAATCACATTTATTTTAAAGAATTAGATATGACACAAAGATTACTTCTTTATTCTTTAAATCATAACATCAGTTAATAGTCTTGGGGATACTTTCCCCTGTCTGTAAAGCCCCCTCTAATCACTCAGACCCCTCTCTTTATTGCTTAATAAATCTGTGTTAAGTCCATTAGTCTTTCCTGTGGCAATGTTCTTTCACTGGGTGAAGGACTGTGTTCTTGGGACAACATAAATGATGCTGATACATTTTCAGTCTTATTCTTGCATTGTGTAGTCAGTCTGTTGCTCATTTGTGGTCTGTCAGTGTTTTCTCAACATTTCCACTCCATTCTCTGTGTTGTTTTGCTGCTTCTTTGCCTTATAGTTCTGGCATCTGTTTTAGGAGGGCCTTGCTCCCTGTCTTTGTTGGTGAAGAAGTTTCTCCATGGGTACAGACATCTATGAATGGCCATTACAGATTGTCTCATTTCCCTGTTTGCCACTTTGCTGAGACTGAAGCTCTGACTTTCTGGCCTTCCTCTCCTCTCCTGTGGAACATTGAGGGGTACCTTGCTCTCTTCATGGCATCTCGAAAACAGAATTTTGGCTCACCCAGTTCTACTGAGCATGCAGGTGTGAATCTATGACAGCTTCTCCCCATAACTTTTTCCAGTCCTGCATATATGGTTCTCTTGATGTTCCTTCCATCTCTTGTGTCCTTCTCAGATGTGTAGGCTGGACGTTTGCCTGGTCCCTCACCCATTCTATGATGGTGTTTTCTACTATTTGTGCTCTTCTTTTTTCCCTGAGGACTAAGTGGAAGGGGTGTCCTAATCCCTCCCAACCCCTTGCTAGCACCTTTCTGCACTGGGGAGGGTCTGAAAGGTCACACAGAGGGTACAGCTTCAATCCTCGTTGGCTTAAGGGCTCAGCTGCGCCAGGGTGTGGGTCTTTGGGTGGGCAAACGGCTGCCCCATGCAGTCATCTGCTGGTAAACAAGGCTAAAGCCTCATCTGGCCTTCCCACTCAGGTTTACTGGTGGAGGGGGTCATATGCGGGGTTCCACACTGCTGGGAAGGGGATTCCAACGGCCAGTCCAGGTACCTGGGCCTGCGGGCAATCACGTGACTGCCTGCTGGTGTCAGGGCTCAAGGTCCCAACCCGCCCACACACTGGCACCTAAATACTGACAATTTTTAGCCATATAGACTCTATATCAGATGGATACACAAAATATGAAATCAATATTTAAAGACAACCTCTGACCTATCTTACTTGTATTTAATTTAGTTCCTACCTCCTTAATTTAAATGCTAGTAAGTATGCTATGCTATGGATCTTAAGGCTTAATAATTCTCTGGAGTTCAAACAGCAGGACTGATATCTTTTAAGTGCTTCCCAACTTAGACAAGTCCAAACTGATAGATTCTGTATATTTCCCAGGATCTGCACATTATCTGTACGTGTATTTTCATATAACACAGTTACCTCCCGTGATCTACGTTACAGGTAAGACACAAGTTATACTATTAAGAGAGCTTTTGTACTACTCTTGTTGCTTCTTCAAGAGTTTTTCAGTAAGAGAACTCCAACCCTACTACAGAGTATGCTACTTATAAAGAGTTATGCATATGTTCATTAATTTTAAATGAAAGTTAGTCTGTGATTGCTAAAGAATGAGAAAAAAATGCTGTTAAGAATGGCCCACATCCAAAGAACGGGCAACAGTGCTGGTGAGGATGTGGAGAGAAAGGAACACTCTTACACTGCTGGTGGGAATGTAAACTGGTCCAACCACTATGGAAAGCTGTGTGGAGGACT
>PVHY01015458.1:15693-36062 GCA_004024945.1 Uropsilus gracilis
CCAAAAAAAAAAAAAAGACACCAAATAGTTTCACTAATATATGGGATATATTAGGAAAAAAATAAACAAAAGCCATGAAGAAAAGTCAAAACAAGTGAACTACCAAATGAAGCACACAACTTGGGGCAGGGGGGAAAGGGGGGGGGAACAGTGGGGAGGGTGATTACAAAGATGTGAAATTTATATATAAATAAATTTTTTAAAAATGCCTTTAAGCATAATAAAAAAGCAAAAATTTCCAAAAAAACAAAACAAAACTCATGTGTACTCTGCAGAACAGAATTTTGAAAACAGGTCAAATGCTAAAATAACAGGTCAAATAAACAGGTCAAATACTAAAATACATTTTGAAACAGGTAGTGGCCAAATACTAAGATACATTCCACTTTAATTAAATTCTAAAAAAAATTTTTTTTTCTGAAAATTTTTAACTCAGAAATGTAGTCAAATGTTTCAGTTGCTTTGACTATACCATTAATTTATATCTTTCAGCAAGTCAAGTTTTGCCTTTTCAAAGTTTACTCAATTTATGAAATAAATTTCTAGCATAAATATTCCCAAACAATAAAAAAATATTTACTTCTGGGGGGAAAAAGCAGTATCTAATGGAAAGAGAAAAAAAAAAAATCCAAGATTTATTTTCCTTTATGCAAATTAGAATTTAATTTTTAAAATAAGGTAACATTAAGATAACCTCATCAGGTATCACTATCCTAGTATAACCAACCCTGCAGCCCACCACCATAGTCCATTGTGCTGCCCTCCTTTGTTCTTACAATTCCCTCAATCCTGCCCACACCTCACCCAAGCCCCTTTGGATGCTTCAGTTCTACAGTTGGTCTGTAAGGATTAGTTTTAAATCTGAAACAAGATTTCCTAAAGTTCTTTTCATACTTTTAATACCTGAACTGGTGGTCCCAATTCTTGAGGTGGAGCATGAATGGTCAGTCGTGGAGGGAGTGGGTGTGGTGGACGTCTGGGAGATTGAGGAGCTCGAGGGGTCTGCCTTTCAGAAGCTGATGATGGCTGCTGTTCTCTAGAAATCTCCTGGGAAAAAGATGATTCTGCGTTGCCTGTATTTCCTTCACCTGTAAAAGAAGCTTATTTTGGAACAATTAAATTTATACAAAATAACTCAGACAATTCCTGTAAGTATCAATCTTTTCACTAGGAATGCCACCAACAATTTCAGTAAAAAACAATGTGGTGTGGTAGAAACAGAGAAAATGAGTGTGCATGTAGTCTTTCTTAACCTCTCTGAATTTACTTCCTTGGTCAGTTAAATGAATAAATGTAATAACCTATAAAGTGTTTTCTTAGATTCCAAAGTAAAACATTTCGACTAACATATGATAAAATAAACACAATAAACTATAGCTCAATAAACACAATAAACTGTAAAATAGGTCAAAAGTTGTATCTCTATAGCATCAGTATTACCCTCAAACATGGTGAAGGAGACTGGGGAAAAGTTGTATTATGACACCTTTATTTTGTTCCCTCAAAATTTTGGACTTCATTGATCTTTCAGATGTCTGGTTATTATACACACATAGTAGAAACACAGAAGCTATGCTCACTGTAAAAAACTGAATGAGGTATTACAGAAACAGTTTCAAAATCTGAGGGTAACAACCAGAATCTAGTCCCAATGCTTACTTAGTTATGTATTCTTAGTTAAGTTACTCTGTTTCTGTTTCTCAGATTCTGCACTGATACCTAATTCTGGTAAGTTTATAGTAAAAATTAAAGAATTCAATATAAGTATAGTTATTCAGAAAAGGCATTTTTTAGGTAAGCATTGACAAAGTACCTAATTCTTCCATTAACTTAATTTCTTAACCATAACACCAGTCCTATTCTACTTTATTATAAATAAAAGACAGTAGGCAATAAGTATTCAAAGAATGTTACGTGCCTTGTGTCTAAAAAACCAAGGGTAGAAACACTGCCCTCAAAATATTTAACTCTGAGTGATAATATGTGAAATGCCAACACCAAACCAAACCAAACCAAAACAAATCAAACCCAAAAATTTCCTTCCGTATCCAAGCTATGTCACAAAGGGGATTTTCTAAGCCTACAAAACATTTTATAAAATGTAAATCACTACTCAAAGCATTACTAACCTCTCTTTATATTCACATCACCCTTAAAAAGTAATGCTACTCTTTTACAAAGTTAAATATTCATTAGTTTGCTTTTCTCTTAGCAAAAAAACAAAAAGTTGAAAAGGCTTTGTGGTTATATTTTATTATATTCTTAGTGGTGCCCAATCTTGATTTATTTTATACTGCTTTGAGGAAAAACTAAGTATCCAACCCAACTGTTATATATGTATTATAGTTCTGATACAATAGGCACATTATAAAGGAAAATAACTCTGCAAACAGTATGACAGAGATGAAATGAGTGTCTTGCTAATCACCTTTCATATTTTCACTTACTAATCTTTTAAAAATATTTTCCCCATTTTATTTTTTTATATATTTTTTTATTGAGGTAATGTTGACTTACATTAATACCAACAATAATGTAAACCAATGTTACTTTGTACTTTAAATACACATCTCTATACACAAACTCATACACAAACTCAGATAGATGATTTCCCATTAATCTAAATATACAAGGATTTACTATTTTTCTATTAATAATTTTGGTTTAGTACTACATGTATCTCAGGATACTAGATGATCACCAATTCTTTAAAGGACTCAAAAACAATGTAAAATAAAGTTATTTTCTATCATTTCCATGATCTTTTATTGCTACATCATTTCAGTGAACCCTCAGGAACTAATCCTTTCAAAGACTTAACAAAAGGCATGCTACATTGATCAAAAAGTATTTTATTTACTGGAAAAAACACTGTAGACAGTACTCCAAAACTCCAATATCCACAAATCTAGAAACATGTATCTTGACTTAGACTGACCTCTTCTGGCAGCAAACTTGCTGTCACTTTTATTTTTTTCACTTAGGAACAGCAGCAATACGGAGTCATTTATTGATAAACATTTTACAATGTTTGGATCTTACAGTAATTCAATAAGGTTAAGGAGATAGTACAAAGACTAGATTTTGCAATCAGAAATATAGTCGACTTTATACAACAGTGCCAATCTTTAGCTTGTCACAAGTCTTATCCTTCATAATTAAATGCAATTCTAATTTAGAAAATATTAACTATTCAGTCAAAACAAACAAAATCCTCACCACTGTTTTGAGAATCAGCAGCTCTCTGACTAGTTTCACCTCCACCCATACTTTCTTCAGTTTCAGTACCTGGATCAGTTGCATCCCCACCCTAAGAACAAAATACTAAGTGTAAATAAATCAAGCAATTATTAAAAAATTTATTAATCAAACTAACCCAAAAGTTTAGTCTGAAAAGTTTTGGTGTTATGATAATGTATGCCAATGTTACCATGTATTTTTAAAAACACATAGGCCTTCTTTAAATCATACTTGGAAAATACTAAGTTCTTAAAAAAAAAACAAACAAACCCCAGATGGTCAAAATCATATTCAGTTACCTCAGCATCATCAGCTTCGTACCCATCATTGCCATCTGCACTGCCAGTGCCCTCATTACTATCTTCACCCTCATCTCCCATTCCTGTGTCATCTTCATCATCATCATCATCATCTTCATCTTCTTCATAATCCTAGTAAAGAAATCCTCAAGTAGCAACACAGATCTTGGCTATATCTATGGATTTCCTGTACGCTACTATACCATGGTTAGAAACTTAAAGGGCAAGTCCTAAGAGTTGTGTGAATACCACACAGCAAACATCAAATCCATGAAGCTTACTGGAATTAATACAATACCAACCAATTCTGAATACTTACTATTGTAGTAGGAGACTTTAACACACCACTCTCAACAAAGGACAGATCAAAAAAACAAAAGCTACACAAGGACACAAAAGCCTTAAATGAAGACCTAGACAAAATGGACCTAATAGACATCTACAGGACGCTACACCCACAAGAAAAGAATACACTTTCTTCTCAAATTCACATGGATCATTCTCTAAAATTGATCACATACTAAGGCACAAGGCAAACATGAAAAAAATATACAAAGATTAAAGTAATACCAACTTTTTTTTCAGACGATAACTGTATTAAACTAGAAATTAATAATGAGAAGAAGAACATCCAACACATGGAGACTGAACAACATGCTAATAAAGGAAGAATGGGTAACTGAAGAAATTAATGATTAAATTAAAACTTACTTTGAAACAAATGACAAAGAAGACACAGCGTTCCAAAATGTTTGGGATGCAGCAAAAGCATATCTAAGAGGAAGACTCATAGCAATACAGGCCCATATCAAAAATCAAGAAAATAACCAAAAAAACCTCCTAATCCACCAACTCGAAAAACTAGAAAAAGAGCAACAAAAAAACCCAAAACCCAGCAGAAGACAAGCAATAACAAAAATAAAAGAAGAAATAAATAATTTAGAAGCCAAAAAGACTATCCAGAAGATCAACAAAACCAAAAGCCGGTTCTTTGAAAAAAATAAATAAAATTGACAAGCCCCTTGCAAAACTCACAAAGGAAAAAAGAAAGAGAATTCAAATAAACAGAATCACAAATGAAAGAGGAGAAATTATGACACAAAAGAAAGCCAAAGGATGATAAGAGATTACTATCTGGATGAGATGGATAGATTCTTAGAAAGATACAACTCCCCAAAATTAAACAAGGAAGATATAGAGAATTTAAATAAACCAATCACAAGCAGTGAAATTGAAACAGTCATCAAAACTCTACCTAAAAACAAGAGCCAAGGACTGGACGGCTTTACAATCGAATTCTAACAGACATTCAAAGATGATATAATGCCTGTGCTATTAAAGTTCTTCCAAAAAATTGAGAAAGAAGGAAAACTGCCAAACACATTCTATGAAGCAAAATTCACACTCATACCAAAACCAAATAAGGACAGCTCCAAGAAAGATAATTATAGGCCAATTTCCTTAATGAACAGGGATGCAAAAATTTTAAACAAAATCCTGGCAAACCGAATCCAACAATGCATAAAAAGCATTATTCACCATGACCAAGTGGGATTTATCCCAGGAGCACAAGGATGGTTAACATCTGGAAATCAATTAACATAATACACCACATCAACAAAGAGAAAAACAAAAACCACATGATAATATCAATAGATGCAGAGAAAGCATTCGACAAAGTTCAGTATCCATTTATGATAAAAGTCCTTGAAAAATTAGGGATTAAAGGAAAATACCTCAACATAATAAAAGCCATCTATGATAAACCTTCAGCAAACATCATCCTAAATGGGGAAAAACTAAAAGCATTCTAGTTGAGATCCAGAATGAGACAAGGATGCCCACTCTCCTCATTATTCTTTAATGTTGTACTGGAAGTTCTAGCTAGGGCAGTAAGGCAAGAGAAAGGCATAAAAGGGATACAAATAGGTAAAGAGGAACTGAAGCTATCATTATATGCTATGACATGATTTTCTATATAGATGACCCCAAAAAATACACAGAAAGATTGCTTGAAATAATAAACCAGTTCAGTAAGGTACCTGGATACAAAATCAACACACAGAAGTCGGTAGCTTTCCTATATGCAAAAAGTCAAATAGAAGAAATTCAAAAAACCATCCCATTTACCATTGCACCAAAACAAACAAACAAACAAACAAAAAAACCTGTGAATAAACCTAACAAAAAACATGAAAGAACTATACAAAGAAAATTTTAGAACACTGCTAAAAGAGATAGAAGAAGACATAAGGAAATGGAAAGACATGCCTGCTCATGGATTGGAAGGATAAATATCATCAAAATGGCCATCTTACCAAAGGCAATCTATAGGTTCAATGTAATCCCAATAAAAATCCCAGTGACATTTTTTAAAGAGATAGAACAAAAATTACTGAAATTCATATGGAATAACAAAAGGCCTCAAATATAAAAAAACCTCCTGACCAGAAAAAAAGAGAACGGAGGTATTACAATTCCAAACTTCAAACTATACTACAAAGCCATAATAATTAAAACAGCATGGTATTGGTACAAAAACAGACAATCAGACCAATGGAACAGAATTGAGTGCCCTGAAATAAAAGCACACATATATAGTCAACTAATCTTTGACAAAGGAGTGAAGAACTTACGTTGGAACAATGATAGCCTCCCTCTTCAATAAATGATGCTGGGAAAATTGGACTAAGACATGCAAAAAAATGGACCAAGACAACTCCCTCACACCATGTACAAAAATCAACTCAAAATGGATTAAAGACTTAGAGGTCAGACCTGAAACCATAATATAGATAGAGGAAAACTTGGGTAAAACCCTCCAAGAATTACAATTCAGGAATCCCTTTCTGGAAGGATCTACAGATGGCAAAAAAATAAAGGAAAACATAAACAGATGGGACTACATCAAACTGAAAAGCTTCTGTACAGCAAAAGAAACAACAGGAAAAACTAAAAAAGCCCAATTGAACGGGAAAAAATTTTTGCCCTTCACAATAGTGATAAGGGTTTAATAACGAAGATCCACAAAGAACTCACACAACTAAACAAAAGCAAAATAAAAAGCCCGATCAAAAAATGGGGAGAACTAAAAAGACACTTCTCCAAAGAGGAAATACAAATGGCGAACAGACACATGAAAAACTGCTCAATATCACTAGCAATAAGGGAAATGCAAATCAAAACCACAATGAGATACCACTTTACACCAGTAAGAATGGCCCACATCCAAAGAACGGACAAGTGCTGGCGAGGATGTGGGGAGAAAGGAACACTCTTACACTTCTGGTGGGAATGTAAACTGGTCCAACCTCTATGAAAATCTGTGTGGAGGACCCTCAAATTAATGAAAATGGAACTACCATTTGACCCAGCAATTGCTCTCTTGGGGATCTACCCAAAAGAGACCTCAATGCGGGCACAAAAAGACACCTGTGCTCGGACGTTTACCACAGCACTATTTATAACTGCAAGGACATGGAAGCAACCTAAGTGCCCCAAAACAGATGACTGGATGAAAAAAATGTGGTATATATACAAGATGGAATATTACTCTTCAATTAAGAATGACAAATTTGATAACTTTATGACAACATGGATATACTTAGAAGGAATCATACTAGCAGATACAGGTCAAAAAGACAGACAGAAATCAAATGGTTTCACTAATATATGGGATATAATGAAAAAAATAAACAAAAGCCATGAGGAAAAGACAAAACAAACTAAACACCAAACTGAAGCACACAACTATGGGCAGGAGGGAAAGGGGGGGATGGGAGGGGAGGGTGGGAGGGGGTAAATCCCTGGGATCGCAATGATGTGAAATTTATATATAATTTATAAATAAATTAATAAAAATAAATAAAATGTGGTGCTGAAGAAAATGATGAAAGTATACTATACTATGAACTTTCCAAAAACACTGATTTATCAAAGAACTAAAATCTGAAGCTGTCAACACAGGATTAACTCCTAAAATAAAATGCAGAAGTTTCCCTTAAAGTACCCTCCAATTAACACACTTCAATTACTTTTCAAATTTCAAAACAATTACTTTTCCACAATTAAAAAAAAAAAAATCCTTTCTTCGTTTTTACCTCTGAAACTATACAACTTACAATTACTATTATTTTTAAAACATTTTTTGAGTTAATACCGGTTTATCTAGTGACTTAATAATATAAGATTAAACTTAAGCTAACAAATTTAGAGCTTATCCTAGAGTCTAGCAATCTCTCAAAAACAGGGGAGGGAGACTTTTACAATCATTTATTCTATGCTCAATTTCATGGTAAAATGTTAAATCTCTGAACTACCCAGAATAAAAAAACAAAGCAAAATAATCAATTTAAATTGACAGAAAATAAGAATTTATTCTTCGATGTACCAACTAGTCCAAGAATTTAAGCATTTTATACATCAATTCATAAACACTAGATAATTACAAATCAAGTTTACCTCATGTTCACCATCATTTTCATCATCATCCTCTTCTTCATCATCACTGTCAATTACAATGACATCATCTCCTTTGCCTTGACCATCCTGGGAAGAAGTTGTGTGCTGATCTGACTGAAGGGGCCCAAGGTCTATTTGTAGAGATTGAGATGTTTCTTCACTATCTTCCATTGGAGCATAATCTCCCTGAGTCACTCCCTAAAAAAAAAAAAAAAAAAAAAAAAAAAAAAAAAAAAAAAAAAAAAAAAAAAGACAAAAGACAAAATATTTATGAACTACTGGCATTTTACTTCTAAAAATATGGTTCTCAAAAGCAGAATTAATTTGACATGAGCTAAGAAAGAGAAACCTTTTTGGGTTTCTTTAGCATCATCTTTTGGGAGAATTATTCTTTCATTGGGTAACACTGCAAAGGAACGAACAAACACATGCACGCACACAGTTATATATGTGTCAAAACTGCCAGTGTGACACTGAAGACCAGCACTGTTCAACAGAAATATAACGTGACTAAAATAATTCAAAATTACCTAGTAATCACTTAAAAACCAAACAAAATGTATTCCAAATATTATTTCAACATATAATCTAAATAATTTCATTCTATACATAGATTTTATCTTTCAGCTTGGACTAGCCATAGATCAAGACTTCAAACACTCTATATAGTCAATGTGCCTCAACATGTTTATTTCAAGAAAAGCAACATTTATGAAGAGCATCTACTACACATTTTTTCCAATCTCAAGTAAAAGAAGATTTTAGTAGAAAAACCAAGTCTGGCAATAAATAGAATTCACATCTTATTATTTTAATAATGCTATTAAGTTTCTCAGCTATAAGTCTGAAAGACAGATGCAAAGGACATAATTTAGAACACCACATATATTCATATTGAAAGTTTTTCAGCCAAATAAAACTGGAATGAAATTAATGTACAAAATTAATGCATATAAGGAACACGCTTCTTTGCAATTTGCGGTTATGGTTAATTTGGGAAAATTCCTTAACTCTTACAGATAAACTAAATTCCTTAAATTTACAGTCTGAGCTCAATCCCAGCTCCAGGGCTATGTGAAGTCAAATGCGTACTTTTGTGGGCATTATTTTCTTTTCTTTCCCATTTAATAAACAGGTTTCTTATGAGGATTAAATTAGTTCATGAATTCAAATTTCTCTAAACACTAGGCATACAGTATTGAATTTTCCTAACTGCTAATAATCTTTAATATTACTATATTACGAATTTTCAATTTCTAAGGAAGAACAGAAGGAAAATTATTTTGTGTGCTAATATGTGGTAGGTACTAACTACAAAATATTAAAAAGTTTATCTTGACAGATGAGAAAAATTGCTTAGAATTAATGACACAGTCATATAGTTTCTATGGAATGGAACAATGTGTTGTGTAACTCCAGAGATTTTGCAATTAGTGAGGCTGCCTCTGGAAAAGCCCAAAGAGATCAAAAAAACAATGAAGTGTGCAAATGCATATTCTTGTCATACATTTTTTAAATTCAGTAACAGGAATAACAATAGAGGACCACCAAATGGGTGGCTATGGAGTGACACAAAACTCAACTAGCATTTGTCTTTCCAAACATTTAAGTTTAGGTAAACTTTACTAGCAATTATTAATCTGGAAAATTTAAAAACAAAAAAACAAAACACTTCTTTAACGGAGTTAGAAGGTGGTATACTGAGAATACAGTAAAACAGAAATTATACCGGTAACCCTAAAGACAAAAACAACAAGTTAAAATAAACTGCAAGTATGCTTCACTTTGTCAAAACTAATTTCATACATTAAAAGCAAAAATTAGTTACTTTACATGCTTTACTTACTTCTCCAATGGAATCCTGAGAATCTTGGTTGTATACTTGAGTCTCTACCTCTCCATCAGTACTTTCTTCAGCCATAACCTCTTCCTGAATCATAACATGAGTATGTTAACCATGCCAGTCTACATAGTCACCTATTCAATAGTTATTCCAATATAACAAAACTTGTCTCTAATTTTAAGCTATAGATCAGAAATATTCATTAATAAATAACAATCACATTGCTGTTTACAAAATAAAATTTATGATCACTATGTATATACAAAAAAAATTAGTATGTTTTAATGTTTGAAAGTAAAATTTGTTTCATAATAAGGTCAACAAGTTTTTTCAAGACAATGGATTGGGACCCCAAGAGGTCTGTTCACTTAATAATGCTGTTAATGGAAAGGATATCTTAGTTCTATAATTAGTAAATTAGAAAGGCCTTTTCACACCTCAGTTCCCACAGGAGTAACACTTTTCAACTTCTTTGCAAGAGGCATTTCCACTGTATCATCAGAGACTTGCTGGTCTGATGCGTCTATGGTGCTATCCTCCTCCTCCTCTCGTGTACGCTTTGGCAAAGAAGAACTTGGGGTAGCTGAAACTTTGAAATCACATCAAAAAAATCTTGAATTAACACCCGATAATAAGTAACTTAAATAACTGTTTAAACATTCCAGTCATTTTATTAAATACCACTAAACATTTCTCTGGACAGATCAAGATACTTTGTTCCTCCTTATCTATGTTGTAAACAGTGATTTAGGCTCTGAATCAAAGTCATACACTATCTTATACTATACCTATCTAGTACCTTATACTAAACTTCCATACTAAACTTCTTATACTATACTCAGACTTTGGCTAATAATTAAGCCAATCAAATTTTATAGCACTGTATCTGATTCACCATGACTGTACAGACACAGAATTGTTATTCATAATGTTTCTATATAGTCTTGTGTAGTTTACAAAATTCAGGACTGCTGGGATTAAAGAAAAAAATTACACTGCATATTCATATTTGAAAATCATTATATAGTCCTTTTATAAGATGTCTTAGTTCTTAATACTTGTGTTAAATTACATATAATGTATTACAAATTGTGCTATGTTTAAAGTCAATCAAAATATAACTGAAGAGGAAGAAACTTTACCGACAAAAATGAATGACCTACAATGGAATTCAGTATGCAATGTTAGGAATACATTTATTCATTACTAAACCTGGCAAAAATACTCGAGATACATATTATATACAGGGAACAATAAAAGAACAGGCCTACTCTTCATTTTAAAATAAATCTTACCAGTGCCAAATACAGCTGTGGAAGTAGAAGGTCGCTCAACAGGCGAACTCTGAACAACATCTACTATGTTTGGGGATAGTTCTTGATTTGCAGGCTCAATCTGAGGATGACTTTGCTGAGTAGGCTGCACAAAAGCTGTCGCCTGTGTTTGTTGCTGGACAGTAAGAATGGGTTGAGATATGGAAGACTGGACATTAGGACTAGTAGAACGAACAGATCCACTTGTGCTTCCAAAAACTGGAACATGTTCCACAGGTCCTTCTGATTGCATAGCTGAAAAAAATTATGGTATTCAATATTCAATGTTTTCTTCTATTCAAAGCTGGAGTTACCCTTCATTATTCTGTCATACTGACTCTTATTAGGTAAAAACACTGCATAATGGTAATGTAGTGAACTATGTATTCTCACATTGCCTGTATCACTGACTTGACAATGTGCAGTAAATTGTAGATGAATCAACTAAACATCTAAAACTGCTGTTGCACTTATTTATTTGAATTATCAGATAAAATAAATGCTAGTGATCAAAATAAAAATATTTATGAAGTATTTTGTTTTTAATGTAAAATTGATATTATATGGTAATTTATCTGACAAGTATGCCATGGAAACAAAATATTTTGCACTTTTATGGCATGAACATATAAATCATGCCATTTGCACATACTTGAGCAATTCAAGTATTTGTTAAGTAGCTAAGGAAATTGCATTAAAAAAGTGCTACTGAACCTGTTTTGGGGTTGGGCAAGTAGTTAACAAGTGAAAACAAAATTCCTCAAGTTTGATGTGGTAGAATTATAAAAGGCATGTATTCAACTAAATATAATGTAACTGCTACAATGAGTTGAAGTATAAAGCGGAGCAAGCAATAAAAATGCCAGTTACAGTGAAAGTGATTATCTGGGTTGTGTATGTTTTCCAGAGTAGATTTCTTGTCTTTCTTAGGCATAAAGTTGAAAAACATGACCTACATTTATAAGGATTTTTGTCTCTTCTTATTTTAGCTTAGAAACAAAACAAAGCAGAGAGGACAGAAGGAAATCTGCTGCAATGACAAGTATCCTGGGAGGTACATACTCGAAAATATTAATCACCTACTTTTACTATATCTGACTTCAGCTTTTGTGGAAACCTCACTCACGTATCCTGAAGTTACTGTCATCCTCTCTTAATAAATCTAAATTAGAAGCTAGTGCAGTCAGAGTTGCATTATTTTACTTACCTTCCTGTGATTCTACTTGTGTAGTAGGCATCACTGTCGCTGTTGGGGTAGTAGTAGGATTTGTAACAGTGGCAGGTGTAACCATTGGGCGGATGCTAGCCCTAGGTGTAGACTTATTCCCAGCTATAGCTGCAGCTGTCACTTTACTTGGAGTAGAAACAACAGGAGTTGGCTTGATGTTAGCGGTTGGTGGATCTGATGTACTGGCACTTATCGAAAGGAAAAATATAAGAACAATGTGTCATTAGAAATTACTACAAATGTCCCCCATGAAGTACATATATACGAGCAAGAGCAAGCCCCTTATATTCCTTAATGCGAATGGTCAGTAAGCATGATCTAAATATACATGACATTATTAATTCTGATATTCCTAACACTACTTTGGGTAGGCTTTTGGCAGATTAAAAAAAAAAGGCAATGAATTAGTTCCATTATTTTTTGTTCACTAAATATTTTAAAACTCTTACTGAAGAGGTTCTGAATTAAAGTACTTAAAAACTGTGTAGGAAATGCTCCGCAGTGCTACAACTTAACAATGTATTGCACTAAAACCCAGTCTTAGTCCTGTCTCTTACATTTGGTATCCTACATTAGAGGAAAATAGAACCCTATCTTATAAGTCAATCACACACTGAAGATAATGTAGGTTTTCTGTTACAAAGTTCTACTGATAGTGGACTGAAAATATGCTTAAAACAAGTATTCTGGAAGAAAAAATTGCTGGGAATTACATGAGGTAGTTTTGCATGGATAAAAAAGCTATGTAGCATATATTTGTATAATATTTTTTCTCCAAGAACCTTAGATTTTTCCTACTAAACTTTAGAAGAAATAGGTATTAACAGATTGCAAAAGACCTAAAACTCACATTCCTCTTTCACCAGAAGCTGGAGTTGTTTTCAATGTGATCTGTCGTTGCTGTTCTGGGACCTATAAAAAAAAAAACAACTATGGATTATTGTGCCTATCCCATAAAAGGTCACTAAACAGTATCACTGAAATATTTTACATTCTTTAATTCTCCCTCCTAAATCATGACACAATACAAGTACAATGTATAAAGAAAACATGATTTTATCATTTACACAGCATGAACTTTATCACCTTATTAGTGGGTTCCTGAGGTTCATCTCTCTGTTCAAGGTGTCTTTCTTGATGTTCCCTGAGTTCTCTTTCTAAACGACTAATTCGACCTTCATATTGTGACTTAAGAGCAGTCATTCGAACATCTAATTCATCTTTTTGCTGATCTAGAGCTCCATTCCTTTGTTTAAGTTCCTCATTTTCTTTAGTTAGTTGATCTTTCACACCTAAAAAGTAATGTGATTTTATTAATATAATCAGATACTAAATAAAAGCAACATTTATGTTTATATCAGATTCTATCTCTGAATTTTAACATCTACAATTTTGACAAAGCTCTTCTAAATATCTGCACTTCATTATTACAGCATGAAAATATGTAACTTTTCCTAAGATCTCAAAAAAGATAAAGGATCCACCTTTATCCGTAAAACCAGTCTTTTTATGTTCTTTAATATTTCAATGCATTCTTAAATGTAAGAATCTAATTACAAAATGTTGATTTCATGTAAACAAAAGCAATGATTTTCAAAAATAATTTATTGTCTATGAAATGACTTGCTGGGGCACTCCTGTAGAGCATTATATCCATAATAAAATTTGGCATTACTTATCTACTATGCAGACTGGTAAGCAAAGAGCAATTAAAGAACAGTAATATTGGGTTCCTCAGAACACATGATATTCTCCCTGAAAAACTGGAGGGGTTCTCAGTGAAGTACTGTATTGGGACAGTCTAGAAGCTTACTGGAGGCTTCTGGACAGTACTTTAAGGATTCAGAGATTTCCCTTCAGCGGTAGTTGTAATAGTTGTAATTACATGCCAAAGCAGTTTTATCATTTTATCATAAATAAGTCAAGGAAATCTTCATCACTTAAAAATTATGACTGTTATATTTTTTTTCTAGTAATTAAAGCACACAAAAAAATTTCATTATAATATTGACTTTTTTCCTTTCCCATTCAATTTTTAAGTCTACATTACATCATTAACTTTGGTCAAATCTTAAAGTGTACAGAAATTTACCAGCCAAATGTGCAATTTTTGATTTTGCAGCTACAATAGCCTTTCTTGTTTTTTCTTCTTTTTCAGTTATCTGCTGTCGAAGTTGCTCTTCCTGTGTGGTTCTATCTTGAAGATCCTGACGAAGTCGTGAAAGTTCAGATTGAAGCTGCAGAGTCTGTTCCTGGAGATTTCTTGCTTCTGTCTCTTTTTCAGACAGTGTCTTTTAAAGAAAATTAAATTCAAAATGTAACTCATTTAGATAAATATAAACTGCATGTCCTTTAGATTCAAAATGTAAAACATTAATTTAAAGGAAGTATAAGCCTAACATGTGGACACCTGAAGATGACAGGATAGTATTTACAAATAGGTATTCAAAGTAAATAAGGATAAACTATATATATATATATATTCCCATACCGTAAGAGAAAGTATCAGGGTCAAACACATTTTTTTAGATATTCAACAGGTAAACAACTATGGACATGCACCTTCTACTTCACTCACACTCACTCATACCTTTTGCATATTCTCTACTTGACTTTCCAGTGATTTTGACTTTGCCTCAGTTTGACTAAGGGTTTCCTTGAGCTCCTGAATTTCCTGGGCATGATGTTCCTGATGGTCTCCAGAAGACTGAGCTGAGGTCTCCATAACCTAGGGAAGACAAATGATAGTAACAGATTTCCACAATTACTCAATTATTCATTCAAAATATTGAATATGCTTGTTTATTCATTAGTTATACAAAACTGAACTTCCATATATCTAAGAATATAATCAGATATTTTCAAGGGCATAAATACATTTTTTTTCTGTGGAACAACTTTAGTGCCCAAAATATTTGCTATCTAAGTTAATTTTCAATACAATTACAATTAGATGAAACTAGCCATTTAATCAAAATGATGACACATTGCAGATGAGTATTTGAGAGAAGTATTTTCACAAAGATGAACAAAGTAAAATAATAGGTTACAAAAGAACATATATGGACAAAGAATATACAAATGACCTTTTTTCTTTGAAAAATCACATTTAACTCAAATGTAAAGAAAAATATACTAAAAAGTGTTAAAGTGGCTTACGACTGATGGTTACGAAATTCTGGATTTTTTCTCTTTATACATTTCTAATTTAACAAGAGGTAAGTATGTAAGTTCAAATACAAGTTTTTTCCTCTAAGGAAATGAAAATAAAATTCAGATTTAAAACATAAATGAATTTAAAACTTTTGGCTATGCAGTGAGTAAAAACTGCTTACTTAACTCTAATTATAATTAACTTATAATAACTCTAATTATAATTAACTTATAAAAGTTATATTTTTAAAAACTTATTTATTTATATATGACCTTCACATTATTGTAATCCCATGGATTTACCCCCCTCCCCATTCTCCCCCTTTTCCCCATGCCCCAAGTTGTGTGCTTCAGTTTGGTGGTTCACTTGTTTTGACTTTTCCTCATGGCTTTTGTCTATTTTTTTCACTATATCCCATATATTAGCGAAACCATTTGGTGTCTTTTTCTTTTTGACTTGTTTCTACTAGTATGATTTCTTCTAAGTACATCCATGTTATCATAAAATCATCAAATTTGTCAGTTTTAATCGATGAGTAGTATTCCATTGTGTATATATACCACGTTTTTTCATCCAGTCATATGTTTGGGGGCATTTAGGTTGCTTCCAAGTCCTTACAAATAGCACTATAAATAGTGCTGCAGTAAACATCCGAGCACAGGTGTCCCTTTGTAGCCACATTGAGGTCTCTTTTGGGTAGATTTCCAAGAGAACAATTGCTGGGTCAGATGGTAGTTCCATTTTCATTAATTTGAGGGTCCTCCACACAGCTTTCCATAGTGGTTGGATAAGTTCATATTCCCACCAGCAGTGTAAGAGTGTTCCTTTCTCTCCAGATCTTCGCCAGCACTTGTTGCCCGTTCTTTGGATGTGGGCCATTCTTACTGGTGTAAAGTGGTATCTCATTGTGGTTTTGATTTGCATTTCCCTTGTTGCTAGTTGATGTTGAGCAATTTTTCATGTGCCTGTTGGTCATTTGCATTTCCTCTTTGGAGAAGTGTCTTTTTAGTTCTTCTCCCTATTTTTTGATTGGGCTTCTTGTTTAGTTGTATGAGTTCCTTGTGGATCTCTTCGTTATTAAGCCCTTGTTGCTCATGTGGAGGGCAAAAATTTTTTCCCATTCGGTTGGGCTTCTTTCAGTTTTTTCTGTTTTCTCTTTTGCTGTTCAGAAGCTTTTTAGTTTGATGTAGTCCCATCTGTTTATGTTTTCCAAAAGTTATAATATTTTGATACACAAAATTAATCAGCAAGTTACAAGTACATAATTCTGAAAAGTTAGGATATCTGACATTGGATAATAAACTGAGATACTATCATTTACTAAAAATTTTTAATGAATTTTTATTGCACTTTGGGACATATTATAAAACTAACTGTAAACAAAATAAATATACCTAAGCTTACAGTGAGTTCAGAAGAGAAAAACCAATAATCAAAACTCTGAACACAAAAAAAATTTTAGGACAAAAATATACATATTATGAATTGTGTAAATTTTGTATATCTAAAATTACATATAAAATATATACATAAATATTTTAAAAGAAAGTTACTTCAAAATACCTTATCCTGTTGTGCTTTAAGTTCTTCATATTGAGTCTTATATCTACGTCCAATTTTCTTGACTTGGGTAATAGTTTTGACCTTTTCTTGGATATCAATTATTTTGGCATCTAAGTCCTTCTGGATAGTTTCCTTTTCAGTTTTTGCTTTATTTAAATCTTCCTTTAGACTCTGGATTAAGTTCTGGTTATTAGTCAAAGATGCATTCGATCTTAAAAAAAAAAACAAAAAAAACCAGTGGTAATGAAGATAGGCTACAAATGAAATTTCTTTCAAATTTTAAAATTCTTTAATTTCACCTGTATTGCATTGCTTTCAGTATCTTTCATTTCAAAATCTTATTTAAAAAAAGATCACACAAATACTTCAAAAGTTACTTCTTAGTTTATGAATCTATGGTCCTATACATACATGTCCATTTAAAAGATGAAAACTGTGCTACTAGTTGTCCATTTAACATGCACAAAAATCAAGTGCAGATTTTTACTGTATCTGCCAAACAGCAAGACCTACCTTCCTTCTACTATATTGAATGTTAAATGTCAAGGGCCAGATAGGATAAATATGTTAAGTCTTGTAGGCTACAGTCTGTCACTATCTTCTTTTTATAATACTTTAAAATATAAAAATCATCCTTAGCTTATATAGGCTGCACAAAAACAGGCCTGTGGGCTACACTTGCCACTCCATATACAGTATCATGAACTTAACTTGAAATGAGATGACTTAAGAGTAACTACCTTTCACTAACTTTGTAATTTTGCATAGCGTTTTTGAATTGATGCTTCTTCATCTTTAAAAATGAGTAATATTATCTCTTACATAAAATGTCTGAATGGTGTTATGAATAAAGAAACTATGTAACAAAAACTTGTATGGTATCAACCATTACATAAATATGATAGACAAATGACATTAAAGCTTAAAATAGATAAACCTGAAGCATTTTAATGTCTTTTTTTTTTTTTATCTTTTAAAGGGCAACACTTCAGTGCAAGTTCATCTAACAGTGCTTTTTAATTTAAGTTCTTTTAATAAAAACTTAAGATTTCATGCAGTCTATTAATTTACAGTTTCTTTACACATACCTTGCAATTTCAGCCTTAAGTCTCCCAACTTCTTCAGTCAACTGCTGAATTCGTTTAGTGTGAACTTCTTTTTCAGAAAGAAGCTTCCGATATTCTTCTGTATCTGGATCTTTCTGTTGACTCACTAGATGCTAGAACACACAAACACACACACAACCCCACATAATATGACTTTATATAATTAAATAGCAGAAAAACTAACTATAGTTACACTGAGTATACTATATACATAGTAATCAACCACCAAGCGACATAAGAGTTTGTTTGACTAAAAGATCTAGCCAAATTGGAAAAATAAAGTGAATTTTTTTCATAGTAGCAAACAAATGTTTCAGAATAGTTAAATGTAGTCAAAGAATCAAAAGTCTTTTATATTAAATACCTGCTTTTACTTAAGTGATTTTTAAAAAAATTATATAATATATATTTCACATCTTTGTATTCCTTGGGGTGATTTTTCCAAGAAAAAATATATTATGCACCACAATCAAAACAAAAATATGGAAAAAAAATCCTAATTTTTTTTAGAGACCTAATCGACTTCATTAAAGGATTTACAAGTGGGGCAGTGTCCTTTCCAACAGGAAAAAGGCTGTACCAGAACCTGAATTGGCCTTTTTAGTCTTTTTTTATCAATCATTTTGTTGTTTACTTATTTATGTATATATATGTGCATGTATACATATATACTTATATATACACATGCATATATATATATCGTTGCATTCCCCAGGGTTCTCCCTCCTTCTACTTTCATCTTGATCTTCTTGTGTTCCCTCCCTTCCCTGATTTCCCTCTTCCCCTCCCCCTCTCTAAGCTGCTTGTCTCAGTTCTGTTGTTAGCTTATTTTGACTATTTCTTGGCCTTCTGTTTATTATTCCTATATCATACCCATAGGTGAGCTCATATACAATCCTAAATTTAAGTGATCCCAGTAACTAGGAAACAAGATAGTACAACTTACCAGAAATATCTAGTTTGGGGCCAGTCACCTACCTTCCCTGATTTTTAACATCCATGCTAAAAATGCTAAAAATACATAATACTAAATCAGATTATAATGATTAACACCATGGAGTATTTTCTAAATGGTGAGCTGTTTTTTCTTTATTAGTCTCTTTGTGGTATTATGCCCTCATATAAAAAAAATTATTTTTAGGCCCACCAGCAGGCTACCACCTGAGGGTTGCCTGCACGCCCAGATCCCTAGCCATCCAAGTTCCCTTGCCAGCGGGGAGCAAAGGGGGTGAAGGTTCCTGGGTAAGCCCCCTAAGCTGGGTGAGCCCTGGAGTGGGGACAGGGTGCGGTTTTTGGTGGCTCCACCCATCAGCTGATGCACAGGGCAGCCATCTGCAGCCCGGATCAATGAAGACATGGTGATTCCTGCTCCAAGCCCAAGGGAAGCATGGAAGGGTGCAGGCTCAGCCATCTGGGCCCCACCCCCGCACAGGGAGGTATGGGGGGGAGGGGGGCCAGAGGGGCACCCCCTCCCATTTCACTCACTCCATCTAAACTTGAAGAGGAGCAAGAACATGTGCAACACAAACTCCATCATAGAACAGGTGAGGGTCCATGCAAAAACCCAGCCCACAAGCCTGAGCGGGACATAGCAGATGGACAATCAAGAGAACCAGTGCATGCAAGACGAGAAACAACTGTAGAGACATGATGTGCACCTATGAGCTCACTGGGCCAGGAAGACCCGGGACCTCATTTTAGAGATGCCTTCTAGGAGAGCAAAGCCCCCTCCCCACACTACAGGAGAGGACAGAAAGACCAAAGATGGGGTAATCGGCCCCACATCAAAACTGCAAACTCAGGCAGAGGAGATGATCTACAAAAGCCATTTAGAGATGCCTGTATTCACAGAGAAACTTCTTCACCAACACTGGCTGGGGGTGAGACCCCCTAAATCTGACACCAGAGCCAGAAGGTAAAGCAGCAAAGCAGTGGAGATGGAATTGAAGAAGACGGCCTGCAGCAAGAAAACATGGACAGATCACAAATGAATAGACTGGCCGCCCAATGCAAACTTAAGACTGAAAACCTACCAGCCGCAAGGTTTGCCCAGTTCTAACAACACAGTCCCTAACCCAGTGAAAGGACACTGCTACAGGAAAAAAATGAGACTAATGAACTTAGCACAACTAGTAAACAACAAAGAGTGGGATTTGAGAGAA
>PVHY01015459.1:0-35942 GCA_004024945.1 Uropsilus gracilis
TTTTTTTTTTTTTTTTTTTTTTATTTTTTTTTTTTTTTCTTTTTTTTTTTTTTTTTTTTTTTTTTTTTTTTTTTTTTTTTTTTTTTTTTTTTTTTTTTTGAGATTAGGTCTTACTATTTTCCCCAGGGGACCAGGTCAAAGGTAATCCAGATTCCTGGGCTAATACAACTGAAGATAAGGTTCCTCAGTTTTTAAAAAAACTTTTGCCCACTTTTGTAAACAAAAAAGTTATTTGAAATTTCAAGATGTCATGAGAATCCACCAAAAAGTTTGAGAATGTTCTTCCACACCTCAGTCTTATCCCTTGCATTATTACTTTCAGAAGACTAGCTGAGGGCATAATGGTTTTACTACTGTATAGGCTTAGCATGAGCCAGAGAGGTGGCCTGAATCTGCCCTTGAGACAAGACTTGATAGGGTGTGCTACCCCTCCCCCCCCCATTGTCTCCTGTTTAAGATTGCAGATTTCAAGGACAGATGCTAAAATGTGAGAATGACCTTAATTGCAATTTCCCTTCAGGGAGAGGCAGGGGGAGAAAGAAGTGAAATGGTCAAGGTGAAACAGGTTTCCAGCGGGGGAATCAGGGTATATAAAGGGTATGCAAACAAAGAGAAGGATTCGGAATGGGATTCGAATTCTGATTCAGAGGCAATTTGGAGATTGGATAGAGAGAGAGGTTCAATGGAGGAGAGATGGGAATCGGCCATTTTGTAAAGATGTGAGCCATGTGGACATGGCCAGGCCTGGGGGCCTATAGCCTTTGGCTAGCCCAGGCTGGCAGCATGTGTGCTGAATGCAGTTAAGGAGTTTGCAGATTTGAACTCCATGTTGGAGTCTGTTTTGCTGAGTTTAACTTGTGTCTGTGAGAGGCCGTGCAAAAGACAGGCCTGAAAAGAAAGTGAACTTTGCTGGGTCCGGTACCATGAAGTTTCTACCTGAACGACAAGAAGAGGGCGGCATGGAGGAACTGGAGCACGCCAAAGGAGCATGCCTAAAGAAAGATGTCTTCAAACACGTGGAGAGGAACTCTGACTGGCTGACATTGGTGAGATGATCAGGACTGAGAGACTGAGAGTTTCTGGGCAATCTGGGGAAAGGACTTTGGACAATGCTGAGAAAGGGTTTGGACAATGTTAAAGTAATCTGAGTCTTACATGTTTTTTTTGTAGTTATTAGGATAACTAGAAATCACTTTATTAGAATTAAATTAGTCTGCACTGATAGTCCTGCATTGGTTTGGTATTTTGGTTGAGAAGGCTGGGGATGGTGGAAAGAACCCACGAGTGGAAAGTTTAAACTGTGTTTTAAAGTTTTTCTTTTTAGGTCTGAAAGAGGGAAAGAAAGCAGAGAAGCTGATGTTTGCATATCAATGGTAAAGGTAAGTGTAAATGCTAATGAACAGTTCGAAGCCTGCTTGTAGAAAGAAGCAGGCAGATAGGTGTGGCTAGTTCAAGGTAAAGATAAATTGCTAAGGAACTGCTAGTAGCCTACTCTAGAGAGAGAAGCAGGCATATATGTGTTTTAAGTTAAGTTAAAAAGTCTTCAGGTCACCCACTTTCAGTCTCAGCACCACTGCACAGACAGGACTGGGTGGAGGGGGTGAGTCCAGAAGAGAGAAAGTCCATGGAAATATGGCAGTTATCAAGACTTCACTTGGACTGTTGTTGGAGGGTATCTGCCATTAACACAATGCAATGATAATAAGGTCATATAGCTAGGAAGTAGGAGTTACTTCCCTTTTGTTTTAGAATTGCAAATTACAAATTATGAGATTGATTTTCTGACCTGATTGGTTCAGGGCTCAAGTAAACAAAGCTTAGGTTGACCTTTCATTAGAATTCATAATTTTCTTTCAGAAGGATAGGGAAAAGAAAAACAAGGCTTTTGTGATGTGAGATGATTGACAAGGCTGTATTCCTGGAAGAGTGGGAGAACAAGGAGAAAGATAAAAGGGACTTAGAAAAGTTGAGTCATTTTTGGAAAGATGAGGGCCCAGCCAGGATATCCAAGGTGGCCTGAGGCCTGTGGCCTTCCAGCCTGGGGCTGCTAAACTCAAGAGCCTCAGCAAGCATAAAAGGATGGTATGTGTGAAGGAGTCTTAAGAGTTTGGAGATTTAAACTTTGTGTTGGAGCTTGTTTTATCTAGTTTGACTCAAACACTTGGAGTGGCCATGCGCGAGACCTGAGAAAATTGACCCGATGTTGGTTCCTGTATCCTGGAGTTCTTCTACTGCCCCAAGTTGAGAGGGACGTCAAAACATCATGTCTTGGGCCATGTGCTTGGAGGAAGACGGAACAGAAGCCAAAGGAGGAAAAGAAAAATGCTGGTAAACAGACTAAAAGAATTTTGGACCTGTGGTGGGGTAACTGGGATTTTTACAAGTTTATCTTGTAGTACCTATTTAGGTAATCACTTTTTTACTTGCTTACTTAGTAATGAATGGTTTGTTCACTTTAAGAATTTGGTCTGGCTTTGGAATTAACACAGCAAGGCTGTGGGTGGGAGAACCCTGAAGGGGCTGGTTAGAGATAGGTTTTTTAAAGTTTTTCTTCTTTAGCTTGGGATGAAAAGCCCCCCTCCCCCACAGGTATCTGAATGACAAAGGTAACTTTTGTGTGTGGATGCTTAAGGGTTAATAAAGGCTCCAGCCCCTTTTATATGAGACTAAAAAGTAAAGGTTTTTCTCTGGTTTAGGAAAAGCTGGTAAAAGGATTTTTAGCAAAAAATCAGCCCCCCTGTCCACATAACACTGAGACAATTCAAAAGGTTTTTTTTTTTTTGAGACTAGGTCTCGCTATTTTTGCCCATGGAACTGCAGGCTTACGTTGCCCAGGGTACCAGACTCAAGCAATCCCTAGCCTCAGCTTCCCAGGTAGCTGGGATTACAGGTGCATGCCACCATGCCCAGCTATTTTTTTTGGAACTAGGTCTCGCTACAGGCCCCAGGCTGAACTTGAACCGTGATCCCTAGCCCTGGCCGCTTCATAGGCTGAAGCTTACAGGCATGAGCCACTGAGTCCGGCCTAATTCAAAAGGTTTTAATACGTATTGACTGTTATTTTCAAAAAGTGGGCTCATCTTGTTAGGAGTGATAGCAGGCATTGAGCTTTATAAGAAAATATCTGTAATTTTTAGAAAAATTTACTGAAGTAGGGTGAAATAGGATATACTTGGGATTATGTTAATATATTTTAGCAATGCAACAAAAGGACAGAGGAGCTGGGTGTAGTGGTGCAAACTTTTAATACCAGTTACCTGGGAGGCTGAGGCTGGGGATCACTTGAGTTCAAGACACCTTGGCAACATAGCTAGATCTAGTCTCTAAAAAAAGAAAAAAAGGGGAAAAAAAGGACAGAGGAAGTAAAGGTGGCAAAAATCTTAATATTAGTTAAATATGGATGGCGGGGTTTTATTATATCAATTTAAAAATATAAAGCAGTGAATGAAGGCAATCAGCTTTCTTCTTCAGTACTGGAATTTATGGCGATAATTAACTTCAGCCACCTTTTGTAACAGCATATGGGTGCTGTTCACATACAGTAATCACACTGGTTACCAAGTTTGGAAAAGTCACCTCCTCAATTTCTTCTCTGTTTCATCAACAATAAACCTTTAAAGAATTTTAGAAAGAAGGAAGGGAAGGTGGCAAGAAAAGTGAAAGGAGACAAAGCTGCTCAGGTTGCTCACACACACACACCACTGTGAGGAGACCAGATTGCTCCCCTAAGAGACAGAGCAATTGACAGATTGTAGTCACAGAGGAATGTGCACATTCCTGTAAACAAAGGGATTCAAGCTGGCTGTAGGGACTGCCTCTTGATCAGAGGCTCTTACCCTGTGATCCGAAGATCTGTGATGCAGTATCAATGTGCAGACAGTTTTCTAGAGTGCATTTGGCATTCCATGGATTCTCAAAGGAGGTGTTCACGAACTGAAAAGTTAACCACTGCTCTTAAAGATTTTGAAAGCCAACTGGAAAGACGGAAGCTCTAGCTATACACTATTACAAGAAAAGATTTTTTTTTAAGAACGTCTGATGTTTTTGGAAATCGTCCCATTCAATTAAAAAAAAAGTTGATTAAGAATCCTTCTCCACTAGCCACAAACACAGCAGCCTAAGTCCTGCAGACAGTACGGGTTCTGTCAACACCTAGTTCTACCGCACCACCCCACACCTTCACCACCGGCGGCAGGTTGCTTGGTCACACCAACCTCAAACCAATCTCAAAGATACAGAGGGAAGACCCCCCTCTGTTCCCCAGGCCGATGTTCCCATCAGGAGCTGCGAATAGTCACACAGATGAAACGGCAATGTAGACACAAACGTTTATTTTTGACTGGGACCAAAGTCAGGGAGACATTAGAACCTCGGTGCCCTGGTAGTCCTCCTAGTTTTAATGATGACCCAGCATGGCTGATAAGCGGCTGGCAACCCTTTGTGCCATCACCTCATAATTTCACACCATCCTGGGATGGACAGTGCCTCTGGGCACTCACTCACGATATGACTCTTCACTAGTTAGCACATTTTCTCGTCCTTTATTATTTTTTTTTTTAATTATTATTTTTTGAGACTGGGTCTCGCTATTTTTGCCCATGGAACCACAGGCTCACATTGCCCATGGTACCAGACTCAAGCAATCACCAGCCTTCAGCTTCCCAGGTAGCTGGGATTACAGGTGCGCGCCACCACACCCAGCTATTTTTTTGGGACTAGGTTTCATTATGTTGCCCCAGGCAGGACTCGAACTGTGATTCCCCAGACCCAGCCAGGACTCCATAAGCTGTCGCTTACAGGCACGTGCCACCATGCCCAGCTCTTTTCTTGTCCTTTAAATAAGGACAAACTTTTTCTGCCAAGAATATCAGTTAAGATTGTTTTTTACAAACTTCCAGGGGAAAAAAAGGACAGGAGCATCTTTCAGTTTTAGTTATCTGTGGAGTCACAAGATGTGCACCCAAGACCTCTCCAGAAAGGACAGAGGGCTTCTGGCTACTCTTTCCACTCATGTTCTCATCTCGGGTAGAAGGGTGAAACAGATGTCTACAGCCAAATGAGTGACCGGTCGCCTGGTGTTCTGTCTATGCCAAGAACGCACGTGCTCTTCCGCACAAAGGGCCGTCCTCCCTCAGCGCCGGAGCCTCAGAAAGAACGCATGTTTACACTCTGTACTCTCCAAGGGGTAGTATTTATCATAAAAATCTAAAACATATTCCTCAGTCTTGAATCCAAACTTCTGGTACAGCAGCATGGCGGGGTTGCTTGCTGAGACGTGAAGGGTTACATCCTTGCCCATGCAGGTCTGCCAAAAGGGTGGAAAAATACAAGATAAAAATGAAAAAGCCTGAGGGGAAATGAGTAAGTGAAGAAAGTCTTTTAAGTATAGCTAGTTAGTTATGGATACCAGAGAAATCAGAGACTGCAGCTGAGACATTGCAACACCTAGCAACAACTGGAAACAGAATTACTTTTTGCTGATCAAAACATTCAAGAAAACATTCATCAAGACAACTGGTAGTATTCTGGGTGTTTTGTTTTTCCTCTCTGAAGCAAAGGCCACAGGAGCTATTTTATTGTGTACTTTACTAATCTATAACTCCATTATATTTAAATGTCAAATATAGCCATACCAAACACTGACAATATGAAGAAATAGAGAACGAACGGGGTGAGGAGTTCTGCTTTTCAAAACTAAAAGTTACCCCGTACCCTATGCTTGAAAAATTCTCTTCCCAGCTCCACTAAAAATGCTAAATTATGTGGTCAGATATGAAATACTGTAACTTTCTTTTAATTACAAAACCTGAAGACCCTGTATAAACCCCTCTGAATTCCGGAAGTCCACCTTCCATGTTTCCCAAACTAATACAATTAGCTTCTCAGAACTGATTTCTGGATTTAGTTCAGCTGCGGGGAAAAGAGTAAGAACCATTCTTACAAAAGTCCTTAAATTCTTTAATCAACACACAGAATAAAGCACTCTGAGAATCATAAATTAAGACACTTTTTTTTTTTTGAGACTAGGTCTCACTATTTTTGCCCATAGAACCGCAGGTTCATGTTGCCTGGGGTACCACTGACTCAAGCAATCCCCAGCCTCAGCTTCCCAGGTAGCTGGGATTACAGGCGTGCACCACCACGCCCAGCTGTTTTTTTTGGGGGGACTAGGTCTCACTGTGTTGCCCTGAGCGGGACTCAATCCCTTGCCCCAGCAGCTTCATAGGCTGAAGCTTACAGGCACCAGCCACCGTGCCCGGCTAAGACCTTGTTTTTTATTAACAAAGGTGCTACAATACTAAAGTGGATACTGTTCTTGCGATTTTGTAATTTATGGATCCACAAGGGCCCCATTTAAGAACTCTGTTGAAGGCTGCGCATGGTGGCACATGCCTGTAGGTGGCAGCCTAGGAAGCCACAGCCTGGGCCAGGAATAGCGGTTCGAAACCCGCCGGAGGCACATAGCAAAACCTAGTTCCAAAAAAATATAGCTGGGTGTGGTGGTGTGCGCCTGTAATCCCAGCTACCTGAGAAGCTGAGGCTGGGGATTGCTTGAGTCTGTGGTACCCCAGGCAACGTGAACCTACGGTTCCATGGGCAAAAATAGCAAGACCTAGTCTCCAAAAAGAACTCTGTTGAAGGTACTACCTTTTTTTTTCCTGAACTTACACCCTGCATACAGGGATTTTGGGACAAGAGAGAACTACCTGAATACCAAGGATGAGCACGTGCTAAAAAAAAAATATATATATATATATATACACACACACACAAACACACACACATACATATATATGAATGTTGTGGGGTGATACTCAGTTTAGGATTAGAATTTAAGGATTTATGTTGAGTATTACTCTTATCCCCCCTAAGCTCTCACCAGGGCAATCACCTAGCACTGCTGACTGAGGAGTACTGAGTTGAGGCCTGGGGTTTATGGTCTGACTGGGGGTCAGTCACCCATATACAAAGATGAACATTCCTCCATTCAACCAATGAGAGTTCAGTAAGGACTGACTGCCAGGACTACGTCAAGCAGTCACAACAAAATGCTGTCCCTGCCCTCAGGCCCTCACAGATGAAGGAGAAGCAGGAATCCTGCAAATGCTCTGTGGGGACGAAAGGATGATCACAGAGCAGAGGCTCATTTGCTGACTGGAGAGCAGGAGAGAAAAGAAAAATAAATGAGGTCTCAATTGAAGATAATATGGCAAGGTAACATATATTAACTGCCAAGAGAGGAAAAGCAGTTACTGGGAAGACATTTCTAAGGTTCCTACCAATATTTGGGAATTACTATGTAAGTTTCACCAAAATTTGGAAAAACATCACTTTATTATCTCCTTTCTCTATTTAAAAGGAATCTTGCCCACCTAACACACCATCCTCTATACCAAAAGGTTTCTAATAAGTAAAAGGTGCCAGGAAAATTCTAGAAAGAAAAATCCTTGCATGTTTTCCAGATGTTATGTTTTTTTCAAAGGTGATAGTATATCAAAAGATGACTTATTTTCAGTATTTAAATGAAGTCTCAAAAGGTTCATACCAGGTAATACAGTGATAATAAGAATAAATCAATCAGCAACAGAGTATGTCTAACAATGGTTTTGCTAAAATGTCTAAAATTCAGAGCTCTGCTTTCCCTTCTCAGAGTCGGGGCGGTGCTGATGCTGAGAGCAGTGCTGGCAGCCAATACAGACTGTATGAGCACTTCCGGTTCTCCCCTTTGGCATCTTCTCATTCGGTTAACTACACGTGTTCACAAACTGGTTTCTCTGAAACCTGGACTTAAATAATAGTTTTATTTTAAAGGGGACGATTTTTGTCTGTGTGTTTTAATAACCTCAGGAAGGAAAGCAACAGGTCTTCTTTCATTTGAATCTCAAGGCAACCCATTCCACTGGACCATCCTGGGAAGGACCAGTTTCATCCTGCCTCCAAGGCTTTCAGGGGAGCCCAGAGGCAAGCCTGCAGAGAGAGAGCACAGACAACTAACCTGAATCAGATGATAAATCATGAACGTCGCAATCCCCGCTCTTCTCCATTCAGGATGGACAAAGAGAAATGAAATGTAAGCTTCATTGTACTTCACGTCAGGAACCATGAAGCCAAAGGCAACGATGACCTTTTTATATAGGACAACAACACTGAAGTCTGGATACTGCAAGCACTCAGACAGGTCGATACCTAAAGAGAAGAGAGTCAAGCTGTGCCCTTTGTAATTAATGAACATTCCACTCTTCAGATTGTACTTACAGCTACACATGGATGCTAAACAAACAAATTGGAAACAAAGATACTACCAAAGACACTATTCACTCATATCACAAAAATAAATTTTTTTAATAAAATATCAAAGATAGTATCTTTTCTAAGTAAATATGTTAAGAGCAGAGAAGCAGGCGAGGGTAAGCAGCAGAAAGCCAGTGTTCAGAACTGGAAAACCTGGCTTTGAACTCAGTGTTCTCTGGCAAATGAGCGCCAGTTGGCACATCTTCCAGGTTCTGCATGGGAAAAGCCCATGCTCAGACTTCACAGAGTAGGTGAAGAATCCCCTGAAAGTGTCCATATTGCCATATTCTTTACCTCATACATACACATTTTATAAGCTACTTGGTATAAATGCTACATTAAAATAAAGGGTTAAGTAAAGAATAATTCCAAGCATAGAAGGTACCTAATGCAGGGAATAGTGCAGGAATCAGATGCCCTGCATGCCCTTTCAGCCCCTAGAGCACTCCTGAAAGAATAAACATAACTCTGCCACCACAACACATTATTACATGATGGCCAGATTAGGCTGACACAGATCTTATCCCGATGAAATCCTATCTAACACCTAGAAGACCCATAGTCTTTTTTTAGATTTTAAACATAGGGTGGTAAAGCAGACCCACAAAAAATGTGTTTAAAATTAGCAGAGAAATGTGTTCCATCAAATAATGGTTTTGGTCTACAAAGACAGCATATTAAGGATAATAAAATGACAAGTCATATAAAGTTTATTTTTAATTTCAAAGTTTATGATAGGGATATTTGATTTTTTATAAACATCTTTTGGCCATATCAGCATTCTCTACAAAGGAACAATAAACAATGCATACAGACTTATTAAGCAAAAATCAAAAGTATCCAAAGACACCCAAACTACCAGTCTGTCTAGTTTTGATAGACATGATCTGGAATCTGAACATATGTAGAAGCGAAACAGGATAAATCTTTTATTCATTCATATTCATAGAAATAAAAAACACTATTACTCTGATTGCTGACTGCTTCTTTATCTTAGGAGTGGCTTATATATTTTGCTATTTCTGTTAGTAGAGACAAACTAAATCATATGAGTAAAAGCTTCAGGTGTAGGATAGACACTAATTGGTAAAAAAAAAAAAAATCTATACAGAAGACTGATCTGCCAGTTTGGGAGAGGAAAACATACCGGGCCAGAAAAATTCCTGACACATAGAATTGATGGTGGGGATGTGATTTGGCCGAACGTAGCAGTAATCGAGGGGTGCGTCAGGCTCTGGTGTCCAGTGAGGGTCACTCCGGTGCTGGTGGGAACGAATCTGTGACAGGAGCTGCAGTTTGGGTGGCTTTGTTTCATAATCACGCCTCCAATATCACAGAAAATAAACAAATTCAAGTCAAAAAAAAAAATCCAGTATTATTCCTAGCCTTTTGGATTCACACAAACCCTGGTCTTTTAGAAATTTTAACTAATTTGTGCTACTTCATAGGCAGCTCATTTGGAAACAGATATATTTTTCTAGCAATTTACAACTGACTTAAATTGAAAGTACCTGAGTGCCTCTCTGCCTACCAGGAGCTCTACTAGGAGAGGTGATCCTTAATGAGCCAAGGGAGGAAATCCAAATAGTGTCTTCATTTGACCCTGAGTTCTCAGACAGAGGACAAAACCCAATGGAGGGAAACTTAAGTGAATGAGTGTGACCACATGGTGAAATCTAATCAAGCTAACTTATCCTTACCCAAGGACACTGAGGATCACTCGAGACAATGCCTGCCCAGGTATGCAGTGCTGGTCAAGAAGGCCATGGATGAGAACTGCAGGGCAGTATGGACAACTAAATCACAGTGTTCTCTCGACCACAGTGCAAAGTAGATGAGAGGCCCCTCTAGCTCCCTTAGTACCCACAGCACCACTCAGACAAGGAGACTCATCATTAGAAACCGGCCTAACTTCAGTCCAGATATAGGCCCAATTGAAGCACCTCACTTATCTTTCTCACTGTACAGACTAAATACAGATATTTTTAAGATCTGAAGCAGTAAATGCAAAAATCATAATGAAATCTAACAAAAGCAAAGGCCCACTCTTTCTGCAAAAGAGTACTGATAAAACAAGCTGATGATGAAAGCAGACATGGACAAGAGACTTGATCCTTGCCAACAACTTCTCACAACGGGGTGGAGGGAGCACAGGAAACACAGCAACAGTCTTCATGACATGCTCGCCATCACAGCTCTATTCTGGGTACCTTATATAAGGTTTCAAGATCCGAGATGTGTAAGGGCTGACAATACTTTGGTCCACAGCCATGTCTTCTGATCCCACCAAACGATACAAGAACTTAGTGGTCTGGTGTCTAAATCCTTTCCTGGATGGCAAGGCAGTCTACAAGAAGGAAACACTGGTTATATATAAATAAAATTACTTCAAGGATTGGTTTGATTTTCACAGACAATATCATAAATATCATACTTATGACACTTTCATGCATTAGAAAGTACATCATTTTACTTTATTTATTTGATGAGTTCAAGTTTCAACAGACCTCATAGGTATCTGAATAAAATTACACATGAAAAACTAATCCCAGCTGCAAGAGTTTAAAATGAAAACAATTATTAAAATTTTTTTGCTTTAAAAAATTTTTAAGCCCTTGAATGAAATTTCCGATTGAATGTTGGATTTATAATTTTTCTAGGTTCCATTTTGTCCACATTATGCCTTCAATCCACTCACTGAGTATTAACCAGTACTATTATCAAATGCGTAACAAATCCACAGGTCATGCTTTATAAGCAGTCTCTGTGATCCACAGAGCTTCAGGGGCCAATCATTGTTAGACCTGTATATGGGGTTTAAACAATGTTTTTATTTCAATGAGTAAATGACATATGCAGGACTGATGTAGGTTATTATCATCCAAACAAATCACCCTAACTAAAAAGTCTATGTCTGAGGTTCAATGAAGATGTGTTTTTTTAGAAGGATCCTAACAAACTGAGAGCCCAACTGGAGGTGTTTGTTCTCTAGCTGAGTGAGTGCTGGTCTAGGCCCTCAATCATGTAGCAACAGAACATATGCAATTAAGGTTTTATAGCAAAGAGCTCAGATGAAAGATTAAAAGGCACATTTATAAAGTGGTTTGCATCAAGGGTTGGATGAAGTTTAAAAACGAGTTGTTTTAGTAGAATCAGCTTGCTCTTAGCCTAGAAAATAATTTTGTGGGAAAAAGAGCCAGAACTCTTGCTTTTATAATATGCGCTCATTACTTTCCCAAACCGGACACCAAAACTTTCCAGGGCCAACTTTGAAATTCTTCCAGGATTTTAAAAGAAATTTCAACATGCGATTCAAAGCTGTGGTATATAGTTTCCAAGTATGACAACCAAAACTTCCTCCCCTGCCTACAGGTATCATCGATTTCTCATTTCAAAGGGCAGAGTCAACCTCCCCTGCCTCTGATTCTCACAACGAATTGTGACAGGCTTTGGCCAGTCAGAAAGTGGCAGAAGTTATTTTATCCTGAAATAACTGAGCCCAGGCTTAAGACGACAGCAAGACGACTTCCTTCCCAAGTTCAACTGCTCTGTTGTCCACACTAGATCACTGAATGACTAGAGGCCATGTGAAGACAGTCATGACCCAGGTCCTGGCTAGGAACTGAACACAGTCATGTGTGACCCCTCTGTCTATAGCACACAGGTAGAAGAACCACTAAGTTGAACCAAATCAACTCAAAGAATTAGAAGAAATATTAAATAGTTTTTCTCTTACGTCACTTCGTTTCAGGGTGGTTTGTAATGTGGAAACACATAAATGAAACACCAAGCCCATGATATGCTCTCTGGTTAATATTCCCAGGCTTAAGTTCTATGGAACTCTACAGATATTATACAGTACCCCCAAACTTCTTTCAATCTCCATTGCTTTTAAATCACCCCATCTTCTGCTTGAATTGCCACCTATCAGTCTCCCTGCTGTGACTGTCATCCTGTGTCATCCATTCTCCACACAGAGCAGATTCTGTGCGGAGTTTTTTATTATACAGATATTATACAGTACCCCCAAACTTCTTTCAATCTCCATTGCTTTTAAATCACCCCATCTTCTGCTTGAATTGCCACCTATCAGTCTCCCTGCTGTGACTGTCATCCTGTGTCATCCATTCTCCACACAGAGCAGATTCACTGGCCCCATCACCTCTATGGTCTCTACAGTCACAACCCTCTCCCTCTGTCATCACTGGTTCCATCCCTATAAACTAGCTCCTGCCTTAGAACCCATGTCTGGACTTTCTTGTTCCTCCTGTGGTTTAGGACTTAGTTTGAGCATTACCTCCCAGGAAAGGTGGCCCAAAGTGGTGCCACTGCCCTCTGTTCCTGCATGCCACCACAGCATGGCCCTCATAGGAAGTGATTCTGTGTGTGAAGGGAGTTAGTCCTGTCATTTATCTGCTCATGAGATGGCAGCTTCACAAGGGCAGAGACCTTTACCATCTTAACTCACTATTTCTAACAAGCATTATGTGCTTGGCACATACGAAGTATCCAACTTACAAGATAAAATGCTGGGGGGAGGGGTTGAGCTAAGCATCCAAAGTCAAATATGCTTGGAAAATATTAAATGAATTCCTTCTAACCATTAATTATAAGCAACATGGGTGGAATGCTGTGTTCTCTCTCCCCTCCAAAAAGCCCAATTTGGGAGATGTTCCCCCCTCCCCACCAAAAAAAAAAGGACAGCTGGGATACAAATGCTAGGAGAAATCCCATCAAAGGTGACTGGCACAGGTCAGAAACAAAGAGGGGCCTAGAGCGGAGAGGCTTTGCCCCAAAGTAGGGAGTAGGGCGAAGGGAGAAAGAAAAGGAGCTTCCAGATGAGGCTAGATCCACCAGCAAGCATCAGCTAGATGCAATAATGCTAGCGCAGCACTGGAGCTTTCCAGAGGTGGAGGGTAGCCTTAGACAGTCCCGAGTACTCCAAAAGTCTCAAGCAATAACAGAAGAGGGAGGTAAAAAGAAGCACTGGGGTAAGAGGTCCTAGGAGCTTCCCTGAGAGGTAAGGTTGCCTGATTATGGAGAAAGGAGATGAGAGTGCTGGAGCCCAGGGGCTCCCTATCAGACCTGCCATGAGAGTGACCAGCTGGGAACCTGATGCTCTTTTCCCCAGCTAAATGCAATCAGCAAAGGCAACTGACAATACTAAGGGGAAAATTCATGGGGGGAGGGAGGGGTTTGGGGGAGGGGCTGGAATTCAAGGTATGTAAATAAGGAATGCAAGAAAACAAAAGAAAGATAACTAAACAAACAATGGAAAAGGCAGAATTAATTTACTAGACAGATAAAGATGCTTAAAAAGCACAAGAGGCACCAGGGAAATTTGAATCAAGACTACAAATAAATATTATCACTTCATACCCATTAAGATGGATATACTTAAAAAGATATTAAAAAGATAGGTAATAACAAGTACTGGTAAGGATACCTGGAGAAATTAGAATCTTCATACACTGTTGTCAAGAATATGAAATGGTAGTTGTTTTGGAAAAAAGCCTGACAGATCCTCAGAAATTTAAACATCATGCTAATACAATAATTCCATTCCTAGGAAAATTCCCAAGAGAAATGAGAACATGTTCCATACAACTACTGCTCACAACAGCAGCAGCATTATTCATAATAGCCAAAAGGTGGAAACAACCCAAATATCCATCAACTGATGAATGGATAAACAATGTGGTATAATCATACAATGGAATACTATTTAGTCATAACAATAAATGAAGTACAACACAGACAAATCTTAAAAATATGCTGAAATAAGGCAGTCAGAAAGACCATTTCTTATGGGATTCCATTAATAAGAAATGTCTTCAACAGGCAAATCTCAGAGAAAATATATAAATAAAGGGGTAGATACAGCGAGCTGAACAAGTACCAGCAAAAGGGTTTAGGGTTTCTTTTTAGGATAATAAAAATGCTTTAAATTGATGATGATGCTGGCTATACAACTCTAAGTATATGAAGAATTACTGAAACTTTAACATTTTAAAACAGCTTACATTTCAAAAGATATTTTTAAAATATTATAATAAAAAAGCCCAAAGGTAATAAAGAGATGGAAACAGAATAAGTAGCTTTGAAGCATCATTTGTCACCAGATAGTAAATACATAATCACCGAAATAAAACATCCACCAAATGTTGTTGAAGAGACTTCACAAAGGTATTAAAGAGGTAATATGATATCAATGTCCATGTTAGGAGTGCAGAAGAAGAGAGGGAAATATAAGGGAATAATACTTAAAAATAAAAAAACAACGATGAGGAATTTCACAAACCAAAGAGGCATTAAGAGGACTTGAGGTTTCTAATGCAGCATGTTATAAATTTGGAAATCATCAATCCATCCTAACAATTCTTAGATTATCAGAGAAGTAAGGTCACAGAACAAACCATTGTTCTCCAAATTGCCAAAAAGCTAAGAAGGCACAGAGAATCACAACTTTCTGGCGTAAGAAACCTCAGCAACCAGTGGGCAGGCAAACCTAAACTGCAATGGATGAATTGCTGAAGGCTCAGTTTGGACAAATCTGAGAGACAAAACTGTGCAGTGGAGGAAGGGGTGGATATTTTTATGAGTTTTACTTCCAGGAGCTATACTAGATTCTCACAGTGAAGATCAAAGCAAAATCCTCTCATGCTTCTGCATGGGAATGGAGAAAGCAGTCATTTGAAAATATGTCAGAGCATTCTGTTATTCTTAATAACATCTTGCTCTCAGTTGAAACTATTTGCCAGAACCCAATCTATTGGGATTTTATTGGAACCTAACCAACCTTTGGGAAGGAAAACGTACAACCCAGACTCTTCTGGCTATCCCAATTCCCCTAACTGGAGAGAAAAAAACGGCAAAGCACTTGTAAACTTCACAGCCCAGGAGCACAGGTTCACTAATGACTGAGAACTAACTACAGGACTGTAGAATCATATGACTTTTACTCACCCTATACCTTACCACCACATCACTAAAAGCATGTTTTCCACTTTTCTTTTTAGCTAGTACAAATCTAGCTTTCAACAACAACAAAAAAAAACCTACAAAGAATAGTAAAAGGTAAAAAATACAGTCTGAAGAGACAAAGCAAGCAAAAGAACCAGATTTAGATATGACAGACATGTTGGAAGGACTGAACTTGGAAGATGAAATAATGATATGCGAAGAGCTCTAATGAACAAAACAGACCAGTGTAAAATCAGGAGGGTTTAAGCAGAGAGCAGAAAGTCCTAACAAGGAATTAAAGAGACATCAAAATATTGTCATAATAATGAATGACTATGATGGACTCATTACTATACTAGTCTAAGCAAAGCAAAGAATCACTGAGCTTAAGGATATAGCAACACAAAACACTAAAACTGAAAAGCAACGAAAAAAAGGATGAAAAAATAGAACAGAATATTAAAAACTGCAGTACAATTACAAAAGGTATAGCCTACACATAATGAGGATACCAGAAGAAGAAAGAAAAAATTAATTGAAGTAGTAATTTGTTAGTTCTTGTCTGGCTTTATTGATAAGATGAAAGGACATTAGAGAAAAACCCAATTAAGATTCAAACTAGGGAACATTTATTGTGGACCACACAATAGGAGGTGGGGGAGGGGGGCAACTGCCCCAAGATTAGGCTTGACCTGAGAGCAGTGGGGGTCCTGGTTTTACAAGGCTGATAATCAGGGTAGGGTGGAGGGAATGCATGAGTATAGGATAGCCAGGGTTCTGAGATTTTCAAAACAAGCAAGGGCCAGGTTAACTTAATAAAGAAGGTAAGGTACCAAGAAAGGACCAGCTGCCAGGGGTCCTGTAACATAATGACCGAGAACTCCCCCCAAACTAACCAGACACCAAAGCAAAACCAGAGGTAGAAAGTGTAGAGAAAACACAAGATGAATGTCAAGAAGCATATGATTTCTGACTGAAAGATACAGTTGTTGAGTAAGATAAACATGAGCAAAAGTACTTAAAATGAAAATATAATTAAAGATCAAAAACAAAAAGATAAGGAGTCCACTTACAAAGAAACAAGAATGATGTGGCCGGGCATGGTGGCTCGTGCCTGTAAGCTTCAGCCTATGAAGCAGCTGGGGCTAGGGATCAGGGTTCGAGTCCCGCCTGGGGCCCCGTAGGGAGACCTACTTTCAAAAAAATAGCTGGGCATGGTGGCGTGCGCCTGTAATCCCAGGTACCTGGGAAGCTGAGGCTGGGGAGTGCTTGAGTCTGTGGTACCTCGGGCAACCAGAGCCTGCAGTTCCATGGGCAAAAATAGCGAGACCCAGGCTCAAATAAAAAAAAAAACAAACAAGAATGAGATTGACTTTGAGGCACTCAAGGACACTGTAGTCAAGATAATAGGAGTATAATTTCAAATGTGTAAAGAAGAAACAAAATTACGATTTTTTTATCCAACCACATTATTACTTAAACGCAAGAGTAAAATGAAGGTATTTTTAGATAAACAAGTTTTCAAAATTAGCTTCAAAAAGACCATATTTTAATGAACTATTAAGAGGAAGTAGTCTACCATGAAATTAATCTAAGAAGAAACAATGGGGAGAGTGAATAGAAAGTCTAGTAAGATTTACTGTTATCTAAACGAGTAACATGAAAGAAAGAGATGAATGAGAACATGCAAAGGTATTGTTCTGTTTGAGAAGAACAGCACATGATAATTTTGTTTAACAGAGAAAAATAACTGTCTTAACTTAGGGCCAGAAGACTAGAAATAGATTGTATAACTTTCTTTATAGCAATTTATCTAATAAATTATACACCAGATAGGCTATTTTCTCAAACCTTAATAGAGACTGATTAAGTCAATTACTGATAGCACCCTAAGAATTCCCATATATCTGAAAAGTAACACTGGATCATTCATGATTAAGAAGAAATAAGAGACAAGAAAATGTTATACTTAAGAAAATCTGATCATTTCAAACATCATAAATCACACCTAATAATCATACTTATAGGGACATTTACAGATCTGAATATATTGGATAACAAGAATATGTACTGAACTAATGTATTAACTGCTCCCCTGTGTAACTGCATTAAAAGGATACTAAAATTTCAGGGTAAGGTGGGGATTTAAACACAAGCATCCAATTTCACTTTCCCCTCAAACCCATTAAAACTAAACATAGACTAAGGGAGAGGGGAAAATACGACAAGCACACAAGAACAGAAAGGCCAGAAGAGAAAACAACAGTACCTGGAAATCAGATAAACAAAACAGTAACTGATTTAAAGCCAAAATCCCAGACTTGTTTTCAGTAAGGTGAGAAACAACCCAATCCATTCTGCAGAAACCTAAAATCCAGTTACCAGCACCAGGTTCTTCTGAACTAGGAATCAATGGTGCAGTAAAATAAGGACCAAGGAAAAGTTGTGTAGTGCAGCAAGACCTGCAAATCTTACTTCAACTTCCTGCAGTCAGGAGGTTGTCCTCTATACAGAGTTTAGAGACCACACCTCTAAAAAGGTGTAATAGGGGGGCTCTGAACAGGACAGCTCTGGGTGTGAGTACCACGCAAGCTGAACACTAGAGATACCCCATCCCTTACATGGCACTGAGTCTGAAACTAGCACATTCTTCTGTGGAAACTCTGGTCAGAGAAAAGACCTCAAAAGACATGGGGTCCTCAACAGAGGAGGACTTGTCTAAGGCCTTAGACTTGCAGATTCAACCTCATCGCCCCTCAGAATTTTCTTCATTGTATACTTGATTTCATTACTGCTGTTGAGCTGGCTCTCAGCTTTACCCAGTGTCAGCCTCGGATTTTTGCTTTAAGCTCAAGGTCTTTTCAGGCATGTATGTACAAATTTTATTTCCTACACAGCGTCCCTTAAGAAGCCACTTTAGGATGTGCTCCACCAAAAAAAGGGAGTAAGCCTCCACAAAGGTAGACAGGAGGTACAGGAAACAGAAAATTCAACATAGAGGAGCAAAAAATGAAGGGCCTGTTAGCAAAACTCCCAGGACTCCTGCTAAGTATCACAACCAAAAAGTGATACAGAATGATAATGCTCTTACAGGGGCACAGACCTATGCTGTCATCACTGAATCATCTTTTAAACCTAAGGAGTCTAGTGCAGAAGCTCATTTGCTTGACTTGACTCCCCATCCACCTCAAGGTTCCTTCCTCTGCTCTGTGGATAAGTGGAAGACACATCCTATAGGTAACTATTCCGATGTCCTATATACTGGAAGGATGCACCAGCTTAGAGATAGAAAACAAAGGACTGCAGGCCTCCTAGTAGCTCTGTCATACTCCAAGGCAGACAGTGCAGTCTGCCTTATACTTAGTGAGCATTTGTTTCCCTATTGACCTTGAACAGTCTCTCAGGGAAGCTGAAGCCAGAATATGAATGCACAGGTTTCTCAGGGGTTCCAGATCAATGATCCACAAACTGGGTGACTTAAAAACAAAAACTGCTTCCTTCCTAGTTCTAGAGGCTAGAAATCAGAAATCAAGGTGGCAATAGGGCCTGCTCTCTTTGAAATTTAGGGAACAATCTGTTCCACACCTTTCTTTTAGTCCCTGGTGTTACGAGCAATCTTTGATGTTCACTTATTGATATCATTCTATGACATCATTGATATCATTTCCCCACCTCTCTTCTTAGAAGAACACTATCATGTGAGATTAAGGGTCAGAGGTCCAGCCTACTCCAGTATGACCTCACCTCTACTAATTACATCTACAAAGGCTGTCACATTCACAGATATAGTGGTGTCCGCTCACCTACAGTTTTATTTTCTGAAGTTTCAGTTGTTGAGGTCAATCTCAGTCTAAAAATATTATGTCTAAGACACTCTGAGAATGGGCAGTGCAGAGAAGGCCTTCTGAGTGGTGAGGAGTGCTGTTTCTTGACCCAGGAGACAGATAAACGGTATGTATTTTCCTAATCTCTAAGTTACATCCAAAGGCTCTAAAGGTTATGACATAGTACAAAATAAAAATAAAGTATGAGGATTAAAAACAAATGCACAAGTGAGGAAATAAATGCACAAGTAAAGGACAAGTGAAGAACTAAACAGAAAAAGAGCCTATGAATAAGTGCTAAAAGACTCAGAGCAGTGAGCCCAAACCTAAGCCAGCAGTGACAACAGGTCAGGAGCAGGAGGACTCATGTCAGAAACACAGCAAAGTACAGCAGAGGTATCAGGTCCTACTGAAGCTGAGAGCAGGCAAGTCACTATAAGGGGTTAAAGCCTCCAATTACACCCCTATTGCCTACATCAAGAAATGACCTTTCCCTTTACAGGCAGAGAACTAGAACTTCTAGAGGCTCAATAGAGAGATTCTGGGAACAGGGACACCTAACACAGCCAACGGTAGGAACACTGGACTGAAAACTGAGAGATTCAGCAGAACAGTCAGCTCCTGTCTTCCCTATCTGCTCACAGGAAGAAGGCAGGTTACTACTTCCCAGGAAAGAGGGTAATAGGAGCTAAAACAGGAAAATTTAGGTGACTCACCTAGAAGGGTTACCAGCAAACAGTATAACATACAGCTCAAGTCTAGCTTGTTTGAGTAAATAAAATTTACTCAAATAGTCACTATATTTTTGCTGCTTTCAGAGCAGAACAGCTGTGACTCTGGGGTGTTACCTGCAAAGTGGAAACTTTACTGACTGCAAAAAAATCTGCCAACACTTTGTATAGAAGGTCTAATATACAAATAATAGGAATGGGCTAAAAAGACAAAAAAGAGAAAATAAAAGACAGGAAATTAACACTTTCCAGAACTCAAGGAGTTTCAGATAGAAAGGGCTCACACACCAAACGTCCAGCACAATGAAAGACAGAGTCCCACACATAGTGGCTTATAGAACATAAGAAAATTTGCAACAAAGAGTCCACTAGGTTCCAAAGAAAAAGATAAATATGTAAAGAATACAGTCAACTCAAGATAAAGAAACAACTAGGAAACATGAAAAATGTTTCCTTTACTGTTATCTATAATCAAAGAAATGTCAATAAAAATAAGATTTCATTTTATAGTCATCAGATTAGCCAAATTAACAAAAGGTTGATTACAAGTAATGCTAGCAAAGACAAAAAAGGGAGATAAGACCTTCCTTTCCTGCTGGAGGAAGGTCCTCTGACATTTTTGAGTGGAATCAACCGTTTCCAGGAGCACCACAGACGGGTTTCAGCGAGTGTGCCATCCCCAATCATATCCTCCTAGACGATTTCTCATAGCCTCCTGGCTACTATTTCTACTTGCTGTATCCTAATATTTTCAGATCCTGCAGAGAACAATGTCTGGTACACTGCATGTTCCCAACAAATCAATTTCAGATCTCTAACACGGACTATGGTACATCTACTCTCAGAGATGAAGAGGTATAGAGAAAAAAGTTCCGTCTTGGATGCCCAAACGTGAGAGAGAAAACTCAGATGTATTAGAGGGTATTTATACTGAAAATTTAAAAAAGAACAAATCAAGTCCAACAAGTTTTGTCTCTTTCTGTTGTTCAGATTTTAAAAAAATCGCTCAGATTTTAAGTGACAGCCTAACTACTGCAGGGTACTGCCAGCCCCACCTCTTCTCTAGCCCAAGGGTTTGAGAGCACATGCAAGCGAGCGCTCACCTGGTATCGGTCAAGGATTCTGAAGTCTTGACAAGTTGTTCTGTAGGTGGCTTGCCCAGTTGGAAGCCGGGAAACCCCTCCTTCTTTGGCTCCATAAAGTCCATCAACTAGCAGAAGAGCAGCATTAACAACTTGATCCAAGTCAAAGAGTGGTAATCCCCTATCCCTCTTTGCTTGTCTGACTATCAATTTACGCTTGAGTCTCCGAGCTTCTGGTGTCATGGCAACAGCACTGGGACAAGCTTCTAGCCTCTTCAGAAGTAGCTTCTCCTCATAGATGCTCACAGGGGTGTACTTGGGCCCTTTAGGTTTCCTGTCCTTTTCCAATTGAGACTTCCTCTTCTCTCGAGCTCTTGTTTGCAAGGATGTGTTGGAATCTGTGTCCTCACTGTCAATGTCCATTCTGTCAGGTTTTTCCTCCTCACTCTCTACCTCCTGCTTTATCTGTTCAGGTGCTCTGACCTTCTTTCTGCCCCCAACCACTGGCCCAGAAGGTGCTGACCCAGCTGCCGGCGGAACATACTCCATTCCTGGGTCTATGACGCCGTCACCTTCTATCTCATCATCATCTGTGCAGAGTACAAAGCAGTGCGGTCAGATAGAGGAAAGAAGACATGTGGAACATCCTGGACACAAGGTAGAAACTTACACATTTATACCATGGTTCACAGAGAAAAGAAAAATCCCAAGAAAGGTAAGTCTTACCATGAAACAAGGCTTGTGGTGGCATCACATCTGGAATTAGATCTGCTTCAGAAAGCAAACTAGGTGTGGCTGAGTGAGAGGCCGGAGTTCCTGGGGCAGAGAAATCCAGAGATGGAGAAGGGGATGGGCTTGTCAGTGGAGTGCGGTCAGAAGAGCTCAAAGATGAAAAGTCAATTACTTCGCCTTTCTCAAGAATTGAATCTGTCCTGCGGCCTCGGCTTATGAACTTCACAGGGGTAGAAGAAGTGCTCCTGTCAAGAAAGCTAGCAGCTTCCTTCTGGGCTCTTCTAATGTCTTTGGCTTCTTGAGTGCGAGACCTTTTCTCTTTTAATTCCATGGCAGACTCCACAGGATTCCGACTTGCCCTTTTTCTAAGTCCCTCAACAGTAATGATGGGATCCAAAGTTGGTTTTGAGGCTACAAGAATAAAAACCGAAATTTTTCATTATTCAACTACAGCTTCTTTTATTAATTTATTATAAACCTACTACTATGTTCAAAATAAATGTGTAATGAATGCCTTACACTAAGACTTAGATATCCTTAACAGGAAAAGGAAACTGGTGTTTGTAGTGACTTCCACTTGCTCCTAGCTCTCTGAGTGCCAGCTGAAGAAGTCAGGAGATCATACCAAGCAGACTGTCTGTAAATCTACTGGTGGTAAGGAATGGAGGAAAAAGTTGGCTATAAAAACCACTAACAAAAGTGTACCCCTACTGAGGGTGAAGAAATCTCATTATTACAGGCCTAATACTGTGGTACTCTGTGAAATTAGAAATTATCAAAATCCCACTGAACTTCTGGTCATTAAACTTTCCTTTTAGCATCTGGTGCAAGAAATTGCTCAAGACTCTAAAACAGATGTGCAAGTCTCGGGCACAGGAATCAGCGCTTTGCAGCAGGTAAGTGAAGACTATCTGATTGGCCTTTTTGAAGACACCAACATGTGCTATCAATGTCAAACAAGTAATGATAAAGCCAAAAAATTCCAGCTAGCATGCAAAGTATGTAGAGAAGGTACTTAAAATACTATGTGATGTAAAACATTTCATTCTTTAAAAATAAAAACAAAACTCTTATAATTATTATTGTTGTACTGAATATTAGGTATTCCCTCGCCCCCCTCTCCCTACAGGATCAAAAGATACCTAAATATGATTGCAAGTGGAAAAATAGGGGACAGAAATCAGATTATAAGCAGTTTTTCCATCTCCATTTGTAAGTAGCTCTTTAATATAAATGTGGGGAGGTAAAGCAAGTCAAAATATTTCAGTGAATAAGTTTCAGCAATTCAATTTTATAACAATTATAAATAAACCTGCCAAATTTTTCTGGACATTTGGATTTTTTCCAAAGGAACAAGTAAACTTCTTTTACAATAATGAAATGTTATTTGTAGCATTTTTATCATATATAGACTCAATCTGCTCACTATAATTTTCTGAGTGGGCCTACATGCAAGCACATGTCTTTAAGGTTCTCTATCTTCTGTACCGTTCCTGTGAGTTTGCTACTAGGATACATTAAAGTATAACCAAAAAAGGGGAAATTATAATGTAAATGCAAATATTTAAATATTATTTTTCACCTATTAGAATTAGTGAACATGAAAAGCTGATAATGGCTAGCACTAGGGGAAATGGATATTTTACATGCCTTTTTAAATAGAGCATAAATTTCATCACCATTTTTGGAAAGTAATTTGGCAACACCAATAAAAAATTTGAATGAATGTGCCCTTTGATACAACAACCTATTTCCAGGAAATTACCACATAAAAATTTTTTTTTAAACTAGGTCTTGCTATTTTTGCCCATGGAACCGCAGGCTCCCATTGCCCGGGGTACCACGGACTCAAGCAATCCCCAGCCTCAGCTTTCCAGGTAGCTGGGATTACAGGTGTGCGCCACCATGCCCAGCTATTTTTTTGGAACTAGGTCTCGCTATGGGCCCCAGGTGGGACTCGAACCGCGATTCCTACCCCCAGCCACTTCATAGGCTGAAGCTTACAGGCACGAGCCACCGTGCCCGGCCTGTGGAGGTAATTTCTAAAAGCATTCATAAGGGACAACAATGGCTATTCTGGAAAGCAGGATGAACATGGGAACATTCAATCGCTATAGCCTTTAATATTTTTTGGTTTCTCCTAATTTTATTTTAAAAATTTTAAAAGCTCATTAAAAATGTTTAGGTAAAAAATCAGTTCAATGTGTGATAGGAAGGAGTTAGGAGTTACTGTTCTTCTTTTTTTTTTTTTAAAGTATAAAATTACATTGGTAGGCTACCAAAAAAAGTTCATATCTTCTAGAAATACACACTGAAATAGTAAAGAATAAAATTTTTAATGTCTGGGATTTGCTTTTAAAAAACCCAAAGGAAACTGAAAGGAAATTGGGAGAAGACACTCAGGAAAATCTTATCAGCATTTAATTGCTGAAATGAATTGAAAGGCACACAGGGATTCTTATATTACTCTCTTCACAGTTGTATAGGTTTAAAATAAGTTCCATAATAAAAAGTTTAAAAACAAAATCAGAACAAAACTAAAGTACCTGTCAGATACCAAAGTATCTGAAACCTATAAAACTGGCAGCTTGGTTAGAAAATGTCTTTTGAGTAATATTTATTTACAGCATATAAAGTAGCTGCAGAGAGGCAGATGGGATATGCCTGGCAAGGTAGGACTGTCTCCTAAACTCAACACCTGCTCAGTTATGGTCTGGCTAGCACCTTCCAAGACAGCTCTCACTCAATACCTTTCACTTTCAAAGTAGAGGCAGACAACTTTTCTCCTTCAGGTTTCATTGTCGGGGGCCTATTGTGAACAAGTTTCCACCATCCTGGTTCTCCAAATTCCTGAGCACCTGAACGAAAGTACATGGGACTTCCCACACTGAGGCAGCCTGCTACTGTGCTCCACCAGGTCGACGTCTTTTTCCTGGAGAGTCCAAAAATATACAAATTATTGGCTTTTAATTCTATCAATATTCTATAAAATATACTCTATGCATGACTGCTGGCTTGTGACATGTTATGGAACCTCCAATATTCAAAAGGAATAGAGCATGAGTCAGGAAAGAATATTTGGAGTTCATCTGGCTTTAAATCTGGGCCCTACTACCATCTAGCTGCCAGTGTTTTCCATCTTTAAAATCAAGATAATAGAAATTACCTCATAAGACTACTGTGGTTATTAAATGAAATAACTTAAACAAAGCTCATGAAAAACTTCTCATCATGATCAACATGATTATGGAGTCTGCAGACCAATTTAATTAACTTGAGTTGCCATTCTGTGTGGACTAAACACCACTCCCCAGAAAGGAAACAAGAGCTGTCAGACTTGAAGAGTTTCTTTTGTCCAAGGAGTCAACAGAGGCATCTGCATCTCTTGGTCTATGCCTACTGCTTTCAAATAGTACAGTGGGAATAAAACTGTATGGTAGGTTCCACAAAGAGGTCAACCAACTTTGGCCCTCACAAAGGGCAAGTATTTCAAAATGAACAAAAGTATATGTAACAAACTTTAAAATATATGTAAAGTGTCAAGTAAACAGATTACTGCTGACAAGTCTAAAGGCAACTGTTCTATTGTCAACTTGAAAATCTAAGACAATTATTAGACATTATTAGGAAGAAAGTCTTTCATAAAAGGGCTAATGGTTGGAAAATATTGTTAAAGGGAAGCAAAAGGAAAAAAGCCTTTAGAAACAAAGATGTATTAGAAAAACATAAAACACAACAACAAATAGGTATGAGCACATTCTAAGAAGAATGACACCATAGCTTTTTCCTGAATATGTTCTCACAGCATCTCTCCCACGTTCTTACTTCCAATCTTGCCAAACTCTCCCCCTTCTTGGTCTTGTCCAAAGGAAAAGACCAAGGCAAGCTGGGCACTGTGGCTCGTGCCTGTAAGCTTCAGCTTATGAAGCGGCAGGGGCTAGGGATCGCGGTTCGAGTCCTGCCTGGGGCCCGTAGTGAGACCTAGTTCCAAAAAATAGCTGGGCATGGTGGCACGCGCCTGTCATCGCAGCTACCTGGGAAGCTGAGGCTGGGGATTGCTTGAGTCTGTGGTACCCCGGGCAACGGGAGCCTGCAGTTCCACGGGCAAAAACAGCGACACTAGTCTCAAAAAAATAAATAAATAAATAAAAGAAAAAGAAAAAGACCAAGGCAGAAACCATTCAACTTAAGTTAATCTGATTAATGGCATCCCACATCTCCCATAAATTCTGCGCACTTCTATTGAATCTTTCCTCAGACTAATTTCCATTGTCCTGTTCTCAAGTTCACTGAATCTTTCTTCCGCTTGCTCAAATTCTCCTTTCGAATCCTTCTATTGGATTTTTCATTTATTACACATTTCAGGTCCAAAATTTATTTTTGGTTTCTTTTTAGGTTTTCTATCTCTTTACAGATATTTTCATTTTGTTCATACATTAGACTTTTTTTCTTTTTTTCGAGACTAGGTCTAGCTATGTTGCCCGGGGTAGTCTCAAACCCGTGAACTCAAGCAATTCCTGGCCTCTTGACTCCTAGTACTTGGATTACAGGTGCGTACCTCCATACCTGGCTCATTAGATTTTTACTTTCTGCACATCTCTCTTTAGTTCTATAGACATTTTTATTTTGTTTATTAAGACAGTTGCTTTACAGTTTTTGCTAGTGAATATACTCTATTAGATCTTTTTCAGAGATGCATCTGTGTTCATTTTTTCCCCCTTTGAATGGGCCATGATTTTCTATTTCCTTGTATTCCTTGTAATTTGTAGTTGAAAATATGAATTTGACAATGTCTACTACAACTAAAATTAGACTATCTTCCTTTTTTTTTTTTTTTTTTGAGACTAGGTCTCACTATTTTTGCCCGTGGAACTGCAGGCTCACGTTGCCCGGAGTACCATGGACTCACGCAATCCCCAGCCTCAGCTTCCCAGGTAGCTGGGATTATAGGCATGCGCTACCACGTCCAGCTATCTTTTGGGACTAGGTCTCACTGTGTTGCCCTGTGCGGGACTCGAACTGTCATCCCTAGCCCCAGCCACTTCACAGACTGAATCTTACAGGCACACGCCATGGTGCCCAGCTTATACTATCTTCTTAACTCAGCATTTCTTGTTTGTTTAGTTAGTTTGCTTGTTTGACTGTTGCTGTCTCTGCACCAAAGATCTGTCTGAGGTATAAACTTAAGATCATCTCAGGTGTCATTTCTTCCCCTGGTTATACACAATAACTTTCTAATTTCCCCCTGTATGTATGTGGTATTTCAGAATGTGTTACTCTTCAATATCTGGCTCCAGAAGGGGGACAAAGGGAGGGGTGGGAGGGGAAGTAGGGAAAAAGGGGCCCTTTAACTTTCTCTAGTCATCAACCAGACAAGGGGAACTAAACAGGGGGCAACAATGATGGTTGCCTGTCTCTTTGTCTATATCTCTGTGATCAGAGTACAGATCCCTATATTTGGTAGACAAAGTCCTTTTGTGTACCTTGCTCCCCCAAGTTGTATATAAACTGCTGCCCCATGGTGAAGGATGTGGAATGATTAGGTGATACCATGGTAAGGAGATGAGACTGATCTAAAACAGAAGCGCTAGAACTACAAAAGCATAATAAATGATCACACATAAAATGACAATTAAATGGTAAGTTTTTGTGTGCTTTTAACTTGTTTCTGTAATAGCTACATAAAGTTACTTAGATTAACCCTTAGTGAACTTTTTTATACATTTTGACTTTAATGAAATATTAACAACATAAAAGAGAAAGCAGTAAATATCTGAAAGAAAATATATTCTGAAAGAAAATATACTGCATTACAAAGTATATAGTATATAGATGCTATGGCAAATGAGAAATGGTTATCTTTGTTAAGTATGACGAATGGACTCAGGTCTACAGGCATCCAAGTACTATAGCACTGTTTTATTTTTAGTGCACTTATTTTTATAGTTTCATTCTATTTATGGCAAATGATATAGGTTTTCTACTAATCATGGCAGTACGAAGTTTCTTTCAAAAATGACTTTTCTGCTAAGAAATGACTTCATATAAGCAAATAATTCAAGCTAATGATTAAATCACATATAAGTGGAGAGTAATTAATGCCTTTCAGCAGAAATATTTTTTTAAAAAAACAAAAGCCATTTCCTATCAAAACATGCTCTAGAAATGAACAAATGAAACAACTGAAGAACCTGGTTAAAATACAGCAATATTCTTAAATAGGCTATTTAAATCCAATTTTTTCTCGAATACAATCTACCAAACAGAACAGCACTGACAGGTCATGAAAACATGCCAAGATCTAATTTTACCAGTTTTCCCCCTTTCTTGTCCCTTATGTAAATGGGGTATATTAAGTTCCATAAATAGTGCTACATCATTAAAATAAGACAACAGATTTCCTTTCCTTAAGAAAAAGGCCCAGTTATACTGTCAATTCTTTTCTTAGTACTACTAAATAACGCAAGAACAAAAATAACTCCTTTTGTAAAAACGTACTAATCTATTTTTCCTCACAGCAAACCTTCAGAAGGCTGTCCCTCCTTTCAAGTGCCCTCCCTCAGCACTGGCAACATTCAGAGCTGTGACATCTGCACTTCGGGGAGTAACAAGTCTGTCCTGAGTTCAGAGTGAAAATAGGTACAAATTCCCTGCTTTGACCATCAGGTGCTGAGAGTCTTTATCATATGTATATTGACTCAATTACACAAGATTTATGAATCTAACACAAGATCTCAAAAGCATTCACCAATGCAAGTTCACTAATACCTAGTAATAATAAAGACCTTGTTCGACCCATATGGACCTTTAGTTAAAACACATGGGATCAATGCCTATGCACTGGCATCTCTAAGTCTGATGAATCAAAACAGACACTAAAAAGGAACACTAAGCAGCAGAAAGCAGAGCACTATCATGAAAAGAAAATAGAATGAGTCAGACATGTTTATTAACACACAGAGACAATACTACGCAACGTAACACTAAAAAGTGCAAAATAACTTGTCTTCTAATACTAGAAAAAACTAGCTCATTAATGAGGAGTCATTTAAATGAGTATAGTTAACTACTGCCATTTTCCTTCTTCTAACCTCTTAAAAGGCACTAATTTCAGAAGTACCTGATAACCCTGTAACTACAAATAGTTACTCATCTAACTGCTGAACAGCAAAACACTGTTTAGCATTCTAAGAGTCTCCTCAAAATCTTTGTATTTAGTACAGTTTCCTCTATCAATAGGATGAGAAAAGGAAACCTATACTTCTAATAGTATATTTTCATTATAATTTTACATCAAAGTTTTTTAACTTAAAAAGTAACATTTTCAGGATTAAAAATGTCCCTCTTATTGCCCCAAGTAAATACTCTTATTCTTTATGGGCTTGCATTAGACTGAGTCAAACTGCATATATTATCTCTACTCAGGTATAAGATTTTTAAAAATCGCATTACCTATTCCCTAGTAAAAAAGTCCAATGTTTCTCAATAAAAGCACAGATATCTTCTTTCCACCTGAAATAACCTTGACGTCCACTTCCTTCCAGAGATAAATTGTACATTGCCAACATGACAACCTGAAACACAAATGAAATAAGGACTGGGAGAAAAGCATGACTGAGATTGTTATCTTTTAGAAGAAAAGTTTGCTTTATGTTCTGCATAGGCATGGTAGAGAACAGAGGGGTGAAAGGGTAATATCTGGGAATATTTTGAATAGTGAATTTTACTTCCTTATTTACTTTCATTAAATGAATATCACTAACCCATTTAATTATGTGGAGTTGTTCCTTGCATGTTCACATACACAGGTCATGCAGAATTGATGTGTAGTTGGACTCATTATGAAAAATACTGTCTTAAGCAACCCCCATCCTAGAACTCCATCATATCCAATACAACACCAAATAAATTGCTAGCCACTGGAAATCAGGAAGCTTCTAAGTGCCTATTCCAGTCAGCATTCTTTGACTGATAGTACTAACCTTTATTAAGTATTTTTAAAATCACCCCGGCATATAAACTTTTGTAAGCTACTTAGAGGAGAAAAGCAAAACTCCGAATTTCAGTTAAAAACATCAAGATACCATCTACTCAGTGTTTAGAAGTTTTAGCTGTGGCAATCTTTGTTCTTTTAAAATCAGCATTAGCTATAGGACAGGAATCCGAAAGATCTGACTAGTCAACCCATTTTCAGAGAGGTTCCAAGATACTCCCCAGTGCTCAATGTGAAAACTCCTAATATAGTCCTATATAAATAACACATATTCACTGTAAAAGATTTCAATGGAGGAAAACAGTAAGAAGAAAAAAGTGTTAAATTAAATACATCATGAATAGTCATTTTTAACATTTCTTAGTGACTAGCCTTTCAGACATGTCTCCCTGCATCTACATAAAATTTTGTAATTACACAATTTTATGTAATGTTGAAACTAGGCAAGTCATTCAAAACCATGTTTTCACCTAAAAAAAAAAAAAGACTAATCTGGGGCTAACAATATTGAAAAGGGGACAGAGAATCTAAGAAAAGAATCCTTAAATAATTCTTTCCATAAACCCTTCCGAAGCTACCAGAAATTCCTTGGGGGAACAACCTCATGAATTCTACAGAAAGAATTTTTTACTCACTTGCTGCCATGTCAGCTTCAGTCTTTCATACTGCTCCTTGCCATCTTCTGAGCAATCAGAACAAGTAAACCTAAAAAAGTTATCACCTTTAAGGTAACTGAGCTGATCCCTCAGCTGATCTAGGAGAAAAACAAAAAGGCACATCATAGTTTTAGCTAGACCATCAAAACTTCAAAGGCTTAATCTGTCATCAACCAGATTTTCCATGCTTGTTTTTTTTTTTCCTTTCAGTCAACCCAAGATAGTATGGTGGAGTTGGGGAGCAGATTTTTATTCTTCTATCAAGGATACGCCCACTAAAATATGTGGTTCCTAATGTCACCACTGACTTTACTGTTAATATGCCTGAGTCCTATGGGGGCTCTCTTCACACATTCTTTCAAAAAATACAAGTTCCCATGTACCAGGCAGGATGTCGGTACAGGGAATACAAGGCCTGAGATGGATATAGTGCCTACTTTCAGCAGTTTACCTATTCTGTAAGTACTACGTACAAGGAAATAGGTAATCACAACAGTATAATGCTTATTTTCACTGGGTACCAGAATCACCCAGACTTGTTTTGTACTTTTAAATAAGCCTGTGCCTACACCACACAAAATGAAATCAATCTCTGAAAGTGGGGCAGGGGCCTTGGAATTTTCTTAGAAGTTCCCCCACATGATGCTGATGCTCTGGGAGACATGAAATCCATTAGTGCACCATTAATGCACTGGAGGGCGCATAAAAAGTATGCTTAACCTGTATCAGAAAGGTATGAGTGGCAGCAAGAGGAAACCTGATTGATGAAAAAACTGGTCAGGTGAAGAAAGGTCTCTGTGTACGTTTGGAGGAATGGAGGGGATGGAAGGTCTAAAAATGTACAGTCCAGAGAGGACATAAAAATGTGCAATTCCCCAGGAATAAGAACCCATGGTAGAGAATTACTCTAAACTACAGAATTCCATTACACATAGGGATAGGATACTAAAGAAACAGGATGAAAAAGTTAGCATGAAGGAAATGTATCTTTTGAGAACAAGGGGAAAACCACTAAGATTTTCAACAGAACCCTGAATTACTAAGCAAACAGCTCAGAAGCAAAAATTAGCTAGCAGATAGTAAAATGTAGGTGTGTTTTTCATGAAAATGATTTTTTAATAGCCATTATTAATTTGAAAGTTGAATCCATCTTAAAAGCATTTCCACACATCAGAAAATGACCCACTGCACAATCATGTCTTTTTGACCTAATTAAAAATTCTGTAAGAATTCCTCCAATATTATGCTTTTTCTAGTTGCTGCCTAATGAAAAAAAAATATTCTGTTTTGGTAAGACTCAGGATGGCTGGCAAAGCATACTCTTTTAGAGCCAGGAATCTGGCAGTTGAAAAGATCCAATTCAGACTGAGGTACCAGGGGGGCATTAGTGTATATCTCTAGCTAGCAGATCAAGAAGGCCCATGAAGTAAAGACAAGTATGTATGGTCCTAGGAAAAGGGCACAAAACACTTTGAACCTGCTAATTCTGACCTAACTTCAATATATAATAACAGCAGTTTCCCTGTAAGTTAAATATTAACAGCATTTTAAAATAAATCCTTAAGTCTACACTGAACCTAGAATTTCCCCCCAAATCCATGATCCTGCTAGAAAAACGTGTCTAGCTCCCTCAGTAACACAAGATCTCCAATTTTCTAATTATTTATTGGGTTGCCATCAAGAATGTTCATTTAACAATGTGGTAGAGGTTGACAGTGTTTTTATTAGTACAAATGAGTCTGTTTTATATAAATTTAATTAACCAGCTAAACTAATAATAATTATCTTTTATTTAGGTCTATTTTACAGATCAAAAAAAACCAAACTTTCACATAGGAATTGACAAATCAAAGGAATTGAGAAGCTCCTTACTGGCCGGTATCCATTTTTGGCACTTGTCACAGAAGTAGGACAGCTGCTCCTCCATCCATGACACATCTCCTTCATCACTGTTGAGTGAATCTCCGCTCTGATCATGAGATAAGTCCACAGATGCCTGATCCTCAGACTCCACAATCAGGAGAGTTTCCCCTTCCACTTCACCCTCCTCCAGTCCTTCTGAGGTAGATGTTCTTGTGGCTTCATCATCATGTCGGCTTATCAAACTACTCAGATGGATGTTACTATCCATCCCTTTCTTCTCACAGGTACAGCAGTGCCCTAAGTTCTGGACACCAAAGTTAATGGGGCTTCTATAGGGATTACACAAACAGAAACTCTTCAGAAGAGTATTTATTCTTTACTCAGACACAAGGAATTCCTAATGCAACTATTTAGACTAAATGCTCCATTATCCCTTTTCTGATCAAATCTAAAAAATGACCCAAAAAGGTTGAAGATCTCATTTAGCTATTCTCCACCAGCACACTCAAACACAAGCAACATCATCCATCCCAACAATCCTTCACATTCATTTCAAATCATGTTTTTTGAGATCCTTTTGCCAATAACATCTTCTCTCTTTCTGCTTCAAGTTGCTCAGTCAAAGTAATCTGTTCTCCCAAAAGACGAATATTTTCTTTTTTCCGATTCTGTCTCTCAATGTCTCTGATCACTCCGTCATGAAGTCTCTAAAAAATGTAAGACACAGACTTCAGTAAAACCCTGAACAGGTGGTTCACATTCACCTGTGCCATTCACATCCAAGTAATAGTTAGGAGAATTCACTTAAAACGTTCAAATTCTAAATATTCATACTATTTTAAGTTTCAGAACAAATGTAAAATGTAATGGTAGTGTACTATTGATACCCAATGCCAAAGGTAGATAGCTGGACTCCCCAGGGAGCCAGAAACAGCAAGACCAAACTTTAGGGAAGGCTATGAATACTGATGAAAGACCCAATAGGACTTAAAAACTTCAAAAGCCACTATCAGACTAGAAGACACCAGGAATTTCCCCTTTTAGACTCTTAAGAGGTGAAGGATATTAACAGGAGACAAAGCAAGTCGCCAAAATTCCACAGCCCTAACCGTGGTCTAACTGTTAGAGGAAAATTCTCACAAAAGGAACTCTGCCCTTCCATTACTCTGCCCAATCATAATTAAGGGAGAGCTCATTAATATCACCAGAGATGCTTTAAATGCATGTAACCGACATACCTAATTGGTAGTCTATCCCTACCCCCTCCTGAGCCTGGCCAACTCAGGTTGTCCTGGTCTATCTCCTTTATTTCTGATGTTTCATTTCCCTTTTCTTAAATAAACTTGCCTCTATCAACCACTTGCCTGTGTGCATGTGTGTGTCTGGGGCACTTTATACATCTACAAGTGACAGGAACCTGGCAAAGAAAATTGGGGGAACCTTGTGTCATCCACTTTCTGTTTTTAGTATCATTTTAGCTCTGAAATTACTACATTTAAGAAATTCTTGCATATTTAGCATAGAATGCTTAATGGGAAGTAATTAAAAAAGAAATACTTGCCACCAAATTTAATTTCAAAAGACTGATATATAATACTTAAAAATGAGAATTACTCTAGTAACTTGGTTAAGTACTTTCCTTAATAATTAGCTGAACAATAAACATTAAAGGGGAAAAAAATGACTAAAAAGGTAAAAATGCAACAGAAAAGCCTGGCTTCTAATATGTAAAATGTGAAAATTACACAGAATTACTAGGGGGAAAGGGTAGAGATGCCTCTAAAAGAAAAGGAAAAAACAAAAAAGAACACTACTATGAGAGAAACAAAGATCCACCATGGTACTAACACTAAAGACAAGTAGGAAATGACAGAATATGAACCTGGCACCTAGTATGAGACTCTTCAATTCAATTACTAGTGGCTAACATTTTACAGCTAATAAGTCACAAAATACTCCAGTATGTTTTTAATAGCAGTCTGTGAGGTGGTATTAATCGGGATAGGACCCAGGGCCTGAGTAGTTATTATTACTATTTAAATAACTCTTTAGTTATTATGACTATTTAAATAACTCACCCCAAGTACAAGTATCTACTTGCTGAGCCTTCTCCAGCCTACAGTTTCATTTGATAGTATAGGAAGTTGGGAAATTTAAGATTCTTAGACTGATAACCACAAATTAACTTTCTTGAATCCCAAGTCCTTTGTAAGATCGCCTGGGATAAAAATGGAAGCACTAGTTACATTCCTCCCTCTCCAACTCTTCCTGTCTTGTTCTTACACCATGATGAACCTACACACTTGCCTCATCACTCAAAGCACAGACAATCCACCCGACCATTTTTTCTACAACTGCCTTGAAATTCAACATTTCCTTTCTCAGACTTCAGGATGTGGCCTACTTAGGCTCTCACTCTCCTACAAGTTCCAATGTCTATAATGTTGAATTCCACTTAACTACCTCCTAACCACCTCTCTCAGTAATCACCAAGACCTCTTTTAACTGTTACAAGGCTAACACCTAAAACTCTGTAGTATTAGTTGCTTTGCTAGGTTTCTATGAGCATTAAAGATGACATATATAAAGAGTTTAGCAAAGGGCCCGGTATATGGTAGATAGTTATGACAGGGAACATACATTAATTTACTTCTTGTTTCCTTGAGGCTTCTGACATACCTACTATGCCATTCATTTGTCCTACTCTTTCTGACTTCTACAGAGCTTACATCCACAATCACCGATGGCATGTAAAAATAAACACAAAGTATTCTGGTCAAACCCTTCTTTATCTCTAACTTCCAAATATCTTAAATCATTCTGTTCTCCCATTCTTCCACTTTCTGATACAGTGATTCTCAATTCTGGGTGACTTTTAAAACATACCTAACGTAAATAACCACTTCCATGAAATTTTGATAGATCTGGAGTGGGGCCCACACTATTAAATTGTAAAATCATTTGCCAGGAACATTATGTCCTGAAACTAGGGATTATAATCAAGCTTCTATCGCTATCTCATACTCTCTGAAGTCTTGCCTTCGCTAACCTCAGAACTACATCTGAAATACCATGCCTTACTCTATCTCAAAATTTTCCTGTATAACCATCTTTTCCTTTTCGTTCTAGTGGGGGAAAAAGTTTTCTGCCTCTATTCCAAAAGTTGCTTCTTTATACAAAGAATACTTTAATCCCCAAATCACCAGTCTCCTCCCTGCCCTTTCCTATCCTCCCCGAAATTCCTATTCCAGCTTCCTCTCTTCTGATTTCCATCAACTGTGAACACCAGGGACAAAGACTTCACCCCCTTCATCTCCATACATGGAACATAGGGCACAGTACAACGGAAGGAAAAACAGTTGACTATCCAGTTCAAACTTCTATCCTTGGCAAATCCTAGGCACAATTCAATACTCAAGACAACCCAGTTGCCATTCTCAAACTGACATTGAGCCCTATTGTAAATCACGCAGACTTAGCAGCAGCCGTGCTTATCTTTCACCCAGCCACGGGTCATTAAATTTAGCCTACCTGAAAATATGAACTGAGAAAGATCAAAGGACGGTTCAGTCCCCTGATGAGTAAAAGTCACGGTATTCCCAGGATCAAAGCACAGGAGAAAAATAGAGGCCGGTGAGTCTAACAGGTAAAATCTACATTTTCCATAGCATAGCAAAAAGATACTTTATTAATTTTTTTTTTCTTTTAAAAGTGTGGCACCAAATTACCTGGGCCAGAGGCACGGGGCCGGTGCAGGCAAGCCTCTTCTATCATGGGCAAAATCTTACCAGCTCTGCAACTGAGCC